>JAQFZN010000899.1:0-21213 GCA_034687075.1 Geophilus carpophagus | reverse complement strand
GAAATTACTGAAATAAGTTAGATTGATTAGACAATCCATAGGTAACAACATTTCCATACGAAATGTAGTTATAACTGGCAAACTATGTAAATTTCCAATAAATGTGTTGGTTTTTAGGAAAGAATTGGAAAGTGTGGCAATTCCCGAATCGGATCAGCATGGTTTGTAAAAGATACGGAGGAAAGCTACTTTGCCACAGTCTTAACAATTAATTAAAACGACAACTTGGTTATTACGTCAAGAGAAGAGGAGATGTCTATGATCATGGATCATTACACAAACTAGGTGGTATGGAAATTATTTAATGTTTGTCAGCAGCTTTGAGAAGCCTGACTTATCCCATCGATGTATTATTCACTAATACAGCAAATTGGCAAAATTAAATTCAACTTGTTCACTCACTCAAAGCTGCTAATTTTGAAGAGAATGCATGTTTTGCAAGGAGCAATTTCCAAATTGCGTAGTGCTTCCTTCCCTACATATGTAGATGAGGCATTGATCAATTTGGAAAATCTTAATGATGGACAAACCTTGAGATGCGGAACCCTCGTTGACATATTAGAAGAAGAGAAGAAAGAAGTAAACAAAAATTTACTCGATATTATGCTGCAACCGGAATTAGAAGAAATTTCAATCTGATCTCCAGGAGAGCGAAAGGCTGTACCATCTCCTCGCAAATACAGATGGAGTAGAAATCAAAGGAGCACAAGAAATGATAATCAAAGCCATTTCTCCATCTTTCTTTCTTAACTCACTTATTAGTGACTGCCAGATTACAAATGATTCAGCTCATAACATGATGTTAGACAAATTGGTAGAAGGAATGGCAAGTGTAATGAATTTAAAAGGTGTAATCTTGCTCTTTCCAAACTACAAGAACAATCAGGGTGAATAAGTGCAAATTGGTAATTATGGTTGACTACAATGTCATCAATAACTTGAATATAGTTATTTACACCTGTGTGCGTAGACTTGTATTAGCAAATCTTCATTCTGTTGTTATTGTGTCAACAGTCAGTGCTACTTAAATAATCATGTTAAATTTTAAGAGTTTTCGTTTGTGTGTGCCTTAAATATTACTAAAATAAACCATAATCTAGCAATAATAATTTAATTTTTTTATATTTATATTCTAAATGTGTGAATATCTTGAACTTGTTTATTAGACTTAAAAATCTTTTATTATTGTTTGTTTGTTTGCAAATTTTGTTTACGTAGTTAATTAGTAAAATCCATTAATCATTTATACTCTCATTTAAAAAAAAATTTTGATTATAATTTTATTATTTGTTCAATAAAGCGTATTTTTTGCGTATGCAAATTATATGTTGCGATTTGACATAATAAGGTCATTATAACAGACAAACTGATAATAATTTTGAAAATTGACATTTATTTGCAATTCACAAGTTTTTTGTGTTCATTATATTTACATCTTAAAATTAAAATTTATATTTTTCTGTATTTTTCTGTAGTGTTTTACCACCATATAGTCTTTAAGATTTCATGTATCATTTTTCCTTTTAAGTTTAATAATTTCATTAATGTTAAATTTAAGATCTCATTTGAGTTTTGGATTATTTTGATTTGAATAAATTGGTGAATATCAAGCTGAGTGTTAATTTGACATTTGAGTTATGGATAGTTATATCACTTAATATGAGAGCACATTAAAAGCAATATCTGGGGACTTGTGACATGACAGCCTTGCCCTGCGTACGTAGTGTGGCGCCCCATATGCATTTGCCTTTTCCTCTTGGTGTGAGATCACCATTAAGAAGGTCCTCGAATTTTCCCCCGATTACTGATTTTGACAAACCTTATACTGATATATTTTGAGAGAAATCTTGACTTATTTCCAATAATGAAAGATCTATTTGTTACTATTTAGTAGTAATATTGTTACGAAAGCAATTGTTGCAAAGCAGTAGTTTGAGGTCTTAAGGGCCACGACTGTAGTGACCATTCAAGGTCTTGTCTATTTGCTGAAAGAGATATTGACCAGAAAACCTTGTGATCAAGATTCCTTGTCTTGTTATGGAATTGTTGTAGCGCAGCAAAGCTTTCACCGTGTCACACTGTCACTCTATTCTAGGGAATATCTCGCTTTGCGACCAACTGAGAAGAACCCACTTTACGACCTTAGAGCTAGAAGTTAAATTGACCTTAGAGCACGTAAATATTAGTCTTTTGCCATTCTATTTGTTTATTATCATTTACATATTAATAATGCGTGAATTAACTTTTTTCGTGAATTATTACTTATACCTGCGTGTGCAGATTTATAAGTAATAATAACATAACTTTCCTCTGCTTTTACTTGTGCTTTGAGTTCTTCATTTAATAAAGGAGTCTGTCTTGATTTGATAAAAATTGTTGTGTTTCCTATTTTATTTGATTTAATTCTCTATCAAAATCTGTGCCATCGCAAGTGGGGCCTTGTCTAGGATATATTAATATCTGCATAAGCAGTTTTATTAGTATATTAAAATCCTCTCGCATAGTGGATTTTATATTAAATCAAAATAAACATTTTGAACCTTGCATAGGCAAAATATTCAGAATGGCTGGATTGTGCTGACAATTATCAAGATGAGATAAGTGCCGACCAAGATGTGATTACCGGTAATGGGTGTGGTGACCCAGTTTTGAACGAGAATGTCTTTGTAAAACCTGACCCTTGATTCCAGGAAACTGCAACCAATCAGAGGTCTCCTGATTGGTCACCTGTATATAAACAGCATCCTGAATCCAGGACTTAAGACTCGCACCTTAAAGGTCACATTTCTAGCTCTTTTGGTTAGACACACACAACCGTCGAGACTGAAGAACTTTGGTTCAAGGGCTCCAAAAAGTCTCAACCTCCCCTTGTATTTAAGTTGAATGGGGACCCACTAGCACTTGGCTATTCTGTCAGTGCATGTATGATCAAGTTCAGAAATGCCAACAATAAAACCCAAAGGAAAGCCTGTCCAGCCTACCTAGTGTCATCAAAACGGCAAAGCAAATCTGTAGGCACAGCAACTCCTGCAGAGAATTGGTATGGACAATGCCAGTTGCGTGATCTTAGTGAACATATATCCTGTATATTTCTTTTATTTCGTATTGTTTATTTCTATAAAAAAAAACAGATTCAAACTTTCTATCTGTTTATGACCGACTGCCAATAAGTCAAATAAGTCTAAAGGCATAAAAGAAAAACAAAATTATCTTTTCTTTATTTATTAGCATCATACTAAGCAAAATTTACTACAGTATAGAAATGTAAAAAGTCAACAATTAGGCTTAACCGAACATTTCAAGAAAATCTAAGATTTTCACTAAAAAAACTGATTAATAAAGCCAAATAAAATTTAAAATGTTCCTAAAAACCTTTAGAACTCATTAGCTATAACGGCCGACCGGTCCTTCAAGACACAAAACATATCAAATAAACATGGAAAATAGGTCTAATGATCAAAACTCCTCGAACAAAACAAAGTTTCGTTAGAAAATTGGTCAAACAAAACTCATTTTTTTCCAAAATGCTTTTATAGCACTTATTGACCTTATATCTAGTTCGCACTTGCAACAGCTCAGATATAGGCTAGCTTATTGTGAGCTAGTTTATTTTATGCTAGATATTTCTAAGCTAGCAAGTTTGCACTTGCAAAGAATAAAACTTGTTTATCTAGGCACGAGTAAAGGAGTAAACAGAAAATAGGAAGTATTATTTCCTGGAAAAAGTAATCCATATTTAAGCATGGCTACAATAACAAACAAGCAGTTTGAAGTGATGCTGATTACTTATACATCTAAAATAGCCTCTCTTCAAAATCAAATTGTTGTTAATAATCACAGGATAATACATTCAGCCATTTTTCTAAAATTCCCACTCCCAATGCATTCTGGGTAGAGAGATGAGCTAGCTCATGACTTCAAACCAGTTTAAACAACTAGCTTAACTCGATCCAGTTTAACATTTCTTAAGCTAGATCAATTTAAGCTAGGTGCATTCACACTTACTTTTAAAACTAGTTTTAATATTTAAGCTAACTTACTTTTTGTAGTGCAAACTAGGTATTAGACCAATACTAATTAAGCATAGTTTCTGATCTGTTAGGCCATAACTGTGCCAAGAGCAAGTGATTATACACCTCTATGAGCATCGAGCTATCTCTAACTCATAAACAATGTTGTCTGTTTGGGTGATTCAATTATTGAGAAGGAGAGTCAACTACTCTTTGCAAATAATAAAATAAACCACAAATGATTAAAGACCTTTAAAAAGCACAAAGTGCTGCAAACAGAGCAAAAGAAGCAACTTCCATTGGAAATATCGTCTTACTCTACTTATTTAGGTTAAGTCGTTTACTTCTTCAAAAACATCTGTTCCCCAGTACCCACAATCATCACATTTTGTATTCAATACAATGTTTTCATACGATTTCCCAATTTATTCGCAATTGCTATTCCGTTTACTTCCGATAAAATCATTTTTACCTACATATCCATGCTCCGCAAACGTTAACCATTTTATTACTTTTACATTTTTTCTGTTTTAGATCGCTTCCGATCTCATAACTGTACTATCTGATGGCATCAGCTGCTGTACGGGTTAGCTCACTCTCTCAACATTTTTTAATTAGTTTTGATCTCTCACAGGAAAGATCTGCTGTGTTATAAGGGGTGTCAACCTGTTTCCTAAAAAAAGTCCCTACTTCCAACTTTTTTTAAGGTGATAGGCGGTCATAAAATGTTGTTATGGATTGTCTATCAATCTGTTTTAATTTACAGTATTTTCAAAGCTTCTGCCAGGGCCACTAATTTGCATATATATGCACTTTTGGTTCTGGGTTTCTTCAGTCTAATCATCTGTAGAAATGTCATTTGCAATAATTAGTATAGTGTAAAGTAATTGTAGACGCGATGGAAGTTGAGGATACCATTAAGGAGTGCTAATATTAAAAATTTTTTGCATAATTTTTTTTATAAATTCCATATCTCATTTTTTAAATTCATTGTATAGTTTTTATTTACCTTCAATAAAATATTTAATAAACTGATTTATGTTAATGAAACAGTATTGTGACTAATTTATTTAGTTTCTAATTATAACTTGAAATCGATTTAGAGAACAGAAATTCATTAAAACAACTAAACAGGCATAAAATCAGAAATTTTAAAACAATTTGCATTTATTCAAACAAAAAACATCAGCTTTATATATAACAGTAAACATAGCTTGTTTACATCCTTACAGCATATAATTTTTACATAAAAAATTTTATATCTTGATTCAAGTCAAAGCTTTTTAATCTGCAACATATTATCGAGTTGGGTTATTACAAAATAACATTGTTGAGCATAACTCAAGTTGGTACGTGACAAAAAGTGGGAATTAAATAACACTTTCATACTCATTAGTACAACTATAGTTTTACCTTCATGTCTTAGTAAAACTTAAAATGTTGCACTACATTTCAAATAGACAATTCAGAACCGCAGCATAAAACTTACTATACTCGTTCTGAATTGTATTACAATAAAAATTGTGAAAAGTAATTGCTGATGATCAGTCAGCTATCTTAAGAATTTGATTGAATGACACTCTATTTCAAGCAGCATAAGAAGTTGCTGCTACCCTTGTAGAGTGTGCTCAAAAAACGTCTATCAACCACCTCGCAATTGTGAATGTAGTGATGGGTTGATGAGGGGCAGAAGCTGCCAGAAAAATGGGCTTATGCTGTCTTCTTAAAGGAGCAGTATAAGCTAAATACCTGTGCCAAGCTTGCACAGGTCACAAATTGGGGTTCCTATAGAATGAGATCTTAAATGACATGTTTGAGTGAGATTTGCGAGTTTCTAATAAAAAAATATGTTACAAAACAGCAGTCCAAGAAATGCATATCTTGCTGTTGTCACCAAGGCCAGAATCATAGCAGTGTGCTTGTTTAATAATAACAACCGCGCCCCACCATATAGAGCAAAGGAGTTAATAAATTTAAAGATAGGCCCCACATGCCAGATATATTTGTATCATGGCTGAGAAGGGTTATTTCTAGCAATACCCTTAAAGACCCTGGAAACAAGGAGATGCACTGAAAATTTAGTGCAACTATTAAATAAAAGAGCTTGCGTAATTCTAAACTTGTAGCCTTTTATTGTGGAGGATTTTAGGCTTGCACCTGCGAGCATAGCCAAATTGTTGGCTCTGTTCACTGCCCGGGGACAAAGAGAGTCAATAATGAAATCAATTGCCCATTTCCTCTATTTTCTTTAATAGCTCTTGTAAGATTTACTAGTGTTGGGTTTCCCTGACTTTTGCTACCAGCCTGGTAGAGTGCTTTGAAAGTCCATTGTTTCTGAAACAACCGAAGACAACTTTCAAGTGACTAGCTTGAGTGTCCCCAATTGTAAGAGAAGATGACCCTGCCCCCCTGTCCATTAAAAGATCCGAAAACTGAGGCAGGAAAAATGGCTTCGCCACTGCCAATAGCCACAGAAGTTTAAACCTGGCTTGTGTTGGCCATATTAGTGTAATTAACACTATTCAAATTGGGTTCTCTAATTGTCAGATCATCAACAGAATGGGTGCAATCAGGCAAAACAGGGAAAAAGGCATTTGAAGTCAAGTTTTTTTGTCCAATCATAAATCAAAGCATCAAAAGCTTGAGCATTTAGATCAGGTATCCTGTTAAAATATTTTGCCAACTGTGCATTTTGCATTAGAAGCAAAAAAGGTCAATATCAATCTCCAATCTCCTGAGTCTGAGACTCCATCCCTTGACATATAATCAGCAAACACATTATCTTTTCCAAGAATGTGTTTTGCTTGCACAGTAATGTTCTTGGACATTTCCCACAACCATAAGTCTTGTGCAAAAACAATAAGACTAGGAGATCTAGGACTTCCTAAGTGATTAATGGCTGCAATAGCAGAAATATTTTCAAGATGCATTTTGACAATAGCATCTTTTACAAAAGCAGCAAAAGACTTTAACCCCTAATGAAAAGGTACCTGTAATGAAAAGGTGCTGAGGAGATTGCAATTGTAGTGGCATTTAATTTGCCAAAAATAGATGTTAAATCGCAAACTGATGGATGGTCACATGCTAATATATTAATAATTGCTTTCTTGATATTGGCAATTCTGTCTGATAACACAAAAACAAAAAAATTTGCCGTATTAAGAGAAAAAATGGGTTCCAGAATGCACTTTTCAGGATGCACTTTGACACCTAACACACAAAGCAATGAGATTGTTAAATCTCTCTGTTCTGTCAGTTGGTCTTTGAAACTTTTTAAATTTCTTTTAAAAACATTTCTTTTGCCAAGTTATAGGCAAAGAAGTGGAAAATAACATGATAAATTAGAAATAAATGATATATTTTATGGAAGTACAACCAATCTACAATTGTACAGGAACTGTACAGCATACAAGTACCCAATTAGGTTTGAGAATAGGCCTAGGCAAGGTCTTTCAGGCTGTTTTAAAAATTTGACCTTCTGTTGCCGAGTTATAGGCAAAAAGGCAGAAACCAAAAATGGTAAATAAAACTTTTGAAAGTATTTGAAAATAAAAGTTTTTATTAAACAATCAAACTGGTGTATTGTTTTTAAATTCAAAAACAAAATTTTATTAAAATTTTGACCTTGGAAACATTGTTCCTCTTCTTTTGCTTGTTCTTTACACTTTTAGTAAAGTGTTTTTATTTAAAATTCTTATAATAGGCATTTTGACTTATTTTGATTCATCTCTTGAATTTAAATCATTAAATTCCATAAGGTTAAAACTTTAATGTGTTATGATTGAAGGATCATATGACAGTAAAGCCTGTCTTTTCTGAAACTTTAGATAATTAAAATCCACAAATTTAACCTGAAATTAAGCAAGACGTGAGTCAGAAGAGTTTCAGTTCTATGCAGGGCAGCCTTTTCCGTAATTCTAAGAGGCAGTGCCGTAAAATTGTTTAAAGAGCGAAAAAAAATTAAAATATTAAATCTTCAACTTTATAAAAGATAGGATAACGTTAAGGAATAAGAATTTTAAGCCTGTATAGCTTGGCAGTTGAGGCTTTTTTGTCAAGAGGATTTTTACCATTTTCTAAGTCAGATCCACTGCTGACCACTGAAGAATCTGTGTCAGAGCCTGATCCAAAAGAAGAGTCCTTTCAATTTCTTTTTGATTGCTCTTCTTGTTCTTTTATTTTTCCTCTAAGGAGAAAGTGAGCAGTAGTCACTTTCTGACACGTAGTTCAACCTAAAACCCACGCATGCAAGTCAAGTGGTGCTATTGCATTCTGTAATAGCTAATTGCAAATGACTTGATAGAGCTAAGAGAAATGAGGCTCTAACCTGTCAATTACCGAAAAGTGCAAGATTTGAGCAGAACCAAAGTTGACAATTCGGGAAATCCAAACAACATTGGGCAAAAGCCTCGTTGACAATCACCGACAACTGTTTCTTAGTCTCTGAATGAAAACCAGTAAAACAGGTGTGACTAAGAAGTGAAAACAGTGCAATGTTAAAGAAACCTTAATAGTGCCATTGTTAAGAGGGCAAGGTCTCTGTGAAAGAGTCATGGAGGTGGTGATCACACGACGCGTAAACATCACCTCTACTCTAAGAACAGGCTAAAGTCAAAGGGTAGGGAAATAAAACAATATTTATTAAAACCTACCCAATCATCTTCTGAATTATTTTGTGCATCCATATCGCTATTGCCCTCCATCCCAGGCAATTGTTTTACTGTTGGCAGTGCCTGCGGTATCTATGGTACCTGCACTGCCGAAAAACCTACTAAGGCATCCTGAATCATTTTTTGGATTGCTGCCACATTAGGAGTGGGTTCTACTGGCCCTTTTTTATTTTTAGGTTCAGGGAAAGAGGATAAAGAAGAAACCTCCTTCCTAGTAAAACGTTTTAGGGGCCTTAACCAAAGGTCAGGCCTAGTAATCTTAGGGTTATCACTATTTAACGATTGATCTAAAAAGGGAAATTAAAGATAATGTTCAGGGTTGAACAAAAAACTTTGAAAATTAAAAAATTGAGAAAATAGGAACTGATTAGAGTGAAGACAGACCAGAATTGGAAATGCATATATATGCAAATTAGCACCCTTGGCCAGAGCTTTGAAGATACTGTAAATTAAGATAGATTAATAGACAATCCTTAAGTAAACATTTCCATACAAAACATAGTGCAACTCAAGTTGAACTTAAGTTCGACTTGCATCTTAGTTGTTTACAACTTGTATGCTGGTTGTAATTAATCCGATGTGAGTTGCATCAGACTTGAGTGCAGCATGTATAATAATTATAACAACTCGAGTGCAACTGTTTATTGGTAACCACTGAAAAGAGTTAAAGAGATAATTTTAATTGACCAGAAAACTAGCAAGCTTTGACTTACAAGATATGGTTTGCAAGCTATGGCTTGCAAGAAATCTTGCACATGTGTTCTGCTTAGATGACCCAAGTGACAGGAGAACAATGTAGGATGTGAGATGCAATAGTAAAAAACATTTTCATGTGAAATGTAGTGCAACTGGTATGCATGTTTTATTCAAATTCAGTTTGCATTAAGCAGATAGAATAATAAATATTAAATTTTAAATCAATTGTTTCTAGAGACAATTGAAAAATATTTAAATAAATACAAAATTTAATATATATATATATGTAATTCGAGGCTGTCCATAAATTATGTCATGCTCTAAGGAGAAGAGGAAGGCCAGGCTTTTGTGATAATATGTGACACGATGAGAGGAGAGCCAGGCTTTTGTGACGATATATGATAAGGGGAAGAGGGTCACAAAATAGAAGGATAATTTCAAACAAGATCTTAAGAATTATATTAATGCATTTAATTTATTTTACAACTATATTCAACTGATAAGAATAAATAATCAACATATGTACAGTATACGTCATACTGTTAAAATTCAAACTCAGTAACACTAGGACTAATCCTATATGTCATGAAAACCTGTTCTTTTTTCTCCAATTTCCTGGTTACAGAGGTCTTGTTTATTTTTACTTTCTGGTTAGCCAGAATCCTCACCTTTTAGGAACAAACCAATTACAGGATGTTCCCCTGTATCCTACATGATATGTATAAATACCCTAAACATTTCATGAATAAAATTAGTCTTTGCCTTATTGCCAAACTAACAACTATTTCATTTTTAAATTTCTTTATTTAAAAATAAGTAAGGATAACATTTATCAGTCATTGTTTAAGGCTTACATAAGAACATATCCTACAAAAACAAAGAAAAGGTGCCAAGATGAATTAGTAAAAAAATGGACAGAAATTAAGGATGAACCCAATTTTATAAATCTATCAGATGATTTATCAAAACACCTAAACTCAATAGCTTTAAAAAACAAAGGATTTATACTTGCGTATTAGGAAAAACAAGTTACAACTTCAAAGCATGACGTTGTAATGCCATTAGAATTTTCTCCTGGCTCTGCTCAGTTTCAGCATCCAAATTCTACTGAAGAAATTGTTGATGAGAAGTTATTGCCTCCCACCCAGAATCAATCTTCAAGCAGAAAACCTGCATTTGTGCCATTATAACTTGAATCACAAATTTATCTTTTAAATTATGAACTTATTGGTTTGTTTGAACGTGAGAAACAAGAATTACTATCCAAAGTACAGATGAAAGAATTACAAGCAAAGAAAAAAAGGACGAATTAGTGAAATTACTAAACAAGAAAAAGGCTGATTTAAAATGTTCACAAAAAACAAGAGATCAAAAAAAAGTAAACTGACTGTTTTATGAAAGAAAATCCTAAATTGTGCAAATCTTTAAAAATTAGAACTAAGGTTGGAAGGCCAAGAATCAGTTAAATTTCCATCCATTTTTGCATCAATCTGTGTCAATATAAATAACATTCTTTCCAGATTATCAAATTCTGTATATTTACACACAACTGTAATTTCCCAAGTCTCCACCACATTTTTATTTATTCTTTAGTATATTATTTCTTTTATGACGCTTGGGATGTCAATGGGGCTACAGGACAGAACATAATAAAAAACAACACATAGTCACAGTCAGGGTTGTGACCGTTACCTTACAGTAACGGTAACAATAACGCGTTACCAGGCTTTGAATATAACGCATACGGTAACGTGTTACTTTCAAAGTATGGTAACGCATAACGGTAACGCGTTATGTCATTGCCCTAATGTGATATTAATGCGTTACCTATTGACCAAAATTATGCCTAAAATTATAAATCATATGTATATAAATCATGATTTTAAGGTATTTAACACTATTTCTACTGTTTACTACAGGATTTTATTTGCTTAACAAGCAAAACATTAAATAAATTTTGATTTTTTTTACAAATGAGGAAAAAATGTACTTGTAACGGTAATGGCATTACCAGTAATGCCGTTATCGTTACAGTAACGGTAATGTAACGGTAACGATAGCATAAATAATATAACGGTAACGTTATCTAACGCGTTACTATTTTACCTTCAGTAATGGTAACTGTAGCGCGTTACTTGTTTTGTGGTAACGGTCACAACCCTGGTCACAGTTAAGTTCGACAAATCTTTATTTGTCGCAGCTTTCTCCCATGACCTATATTCGTCTGAAGCTTGCTACATACACACTTGGGGGTTTAATTCAGCGAATCGAATCCGAATTGAACCGTTAGTTTAAAAATCGTAACCGAATCGAATCCGAATCGAACCATTTGTTTAAAATTCGTAATCGAATCTAATCGAATCGAATCCGCAACCAAATCAAGTTGAATCAAATCAAATCTAACCAAATCTGAGTCGAAATGAATCGAATCTGAATCTGAAAAACAAGCAGGTATACAGTACATAATCCTAAATACAAAAAAAATTTACGAATCAACACTTTAAAAATACACTATAAACTCAGAAATCACTTCAATTATACCTGAAAATAACTCTAAAGCTCATTAAATTAAATATAGATTAAAAATTAAAATATAATATACAATAACTTGAAAAATAAGTAGAAACCTAAATTCAAAATAAAAGTTTGAGTGAAAACCGTACATTATCATAAAAAAATCCAAAATAATGATATTATAATATATTAGTGCATCCGTAATTAAACTCTACAATTGTGTATAGGAATAGTTATTAAAAGATTAATAAAACAATTCCTTAAATATGTAGGTACTTTTTAAATTAAGTATCTATTCCCTCAGTATTGCAAAAATACAATTTACGGATATATTGCAGGATCTGGACTACGCTCAAGTGCCTTCAGGCACAGGCTCGAGCGGGATTACTCGGTAGGACTGTGTCATCACAGAAAGACTGCCTTTCCCATGGTGTGGCATCTAAATTTACACTACCATATCACTTTGAATTGTAATTGCAGTTTGCATAATTTATGTTTGCCAACTTAGTTAATTGGGTCTTTAATTTTGAAATATTTTATTTTAATGACAGAAATTTAAGTACAAACTTTTGAGTTTCTGTACACAAGATTATATTTTTCATTAAAAAGTATAATTTATTTTGTATTTTATTAAATTGTTATCTTTTGATCATTTTGCTTTAGTTATTTATCTGTATGGGTAGTTAGGTTTATGTCAGGTATTTTTAGTCTGGGTTATTTTGTTTGAGCTATACTATTTTTATGTTTTACTTGATGTAATTTATTTTTCATTCTTATTTTATTTTTAGAAAATGAAGAGACAAAATGTATTAACCACATATTTTTCAAAAAAATTGAAATAAGGAAACTAGCTATTGATGATAGCAGGTCATCTGAACAAGAGTTAGAAGCAGATATTGGAGATTTCTAGTTCTCAAAATAACACTACTAACAGTTTACCAAGCTGTTAGAATGTGAGTCAATTGAAATATTTTAAAACAAAACATGATGGCTTATTTGTCATGAATCAGATGTTAGAATGTGAGTTTTGTTCAAAAATAGATTTAAATTTAGTATCTAAGGAATGGAAAGAATGTAAAATAACCACATCAGGGAAAAACAAAATAGTACAACAAGAATTTTTAAAGAAAAAAATGAGTGAACATTTTGCATCAAACAAGCTGTTGAACATAAAAAAATCCATGAAAAACAAATTTTGACAACATGCATTGATAAGATAAATGACAAATTTATTAATTCTACCACAAAAGTCTTTAACACTGTTTATAGTGAGCAAAACAAAATCGTCCATTTTCAGATGTATAAAAAGTGAAATACAGCTTCAAGTTAAAAACGGTTTAAACATAGGAAATGGACTTCATTCTCAACATAGTGCAACCAAGATCTTAAAAAGATATTAAAAAGAGATGTTTACTCCAATTATTAAGAAAAATTTAAAAATTTGTATTATTATTGACAAAGCTTCCACCATTTCCAGGAAATCAATGCTAGTTTTCATCTACAGTAGAATTTTCTGAAATGTTCCCAATAATTTTTGTACTTATTGTGGAACTTGATAAACAAAATGCAAAAACTATTTTTCAAAAATTGTTGAACATATTGCTTGTTGTTGGATTTGTTATGAAATTTTTAAAACTGAATTTAATTGGATTCTGTTCTGACAGTGCTAGCATTATGCTTGGCTGTAAATCTGGAGTCTGTGTAAAAATAAAAAAGATTTTTTTAAATGTTATAATTTGGCATTGCCTTAATCATCATCTGCAACTTGTTCTGGATGATTTTATAAACGACAAGAAACAAGTAAATCATTTTATGGATAGCTATCCTTGCACACCAATAAAATGTGTCAGGTCTATGCATTGCACTTGTACGGTAAAGGTGTACATAAAATTGACTTGGAAGGAATTCCCCTTGCTAGGCTAATTATTTAATGAATAGAAAGTATTTCACAAATATTTGAGAAGTTTCAAACTTGTTGATAAAATAAAATTTTATAAAATGCCAATTTTAACTCAGTTTCAACAACAGAATGAGTGATCTAGAAATGCAATTAATAGCCAGGCACATGTTTTATCATTCATAAAAGATAAATTTCCAAAAATGGCAATAAAGTGTGCTGCTGATGCATGGAGGTATCAATAAGAACAGTTCAAAGATTTAGTAAAAATCTTAATGTTTAAATACAAAGAACTGAAAATTCCAGCTGTTTACAAATGTAACTTAAAATTAATTTACTAGCTAAATTGGTTTTCTTCCTCATGCTTAAGGTGTTGCCCAGCTTTTCTCCCCTCATCCTGTACTCCTATGTGAGGGTTAGTTTAGACTGGCTTTCCTGAGGGCTGCATTAGGATAGCTGGAGTTGACTTTAGTATTTTTCAACAATCTAACAAAAACCAAACAGAACTAAATAATATTTTTTAGAATCTTAGTTTGGATATACTGTAACTAGAATTGAACGTGTATTGGAGCCAAGATGGGCTTCATGCAGTCTAAGAATTACTCTTGTTGTATGGCGAAGCTACTCTGCTTTGTATACATTCTTTTCTTTTAACTCTGACAAAAAGTTTTCTGGAATGGCAAACAACTACAAAACAAATGTTTCCTAGTAGATTTAGCTCTAATGATTGACATCCTCGAGGAGTGCTTTCTACTATCCAATTCCCTTCAAGCTAGAAATATAAACATTGCCAGAGGGGATCAATTAATTAAAAAACTATTGATGCTTTTCAAATTCTCCAAAACCATTGTAGTTATTACGAAAAATATGGATGAAGTTATTAACTTTGAAGTTTTCAAAAACATTACCTTTGTTGAAAACAGAATTTATAAAAGCCTTTTCAGAAACTTTCTTATTGACAGCATCATAAAAAATATGAAATTAAAATTGATAGTGTGACCGCCTATCGAACCACCTGTCCTCTTAAGGTCACTAGGGATGGAGAAAGGGATATAATGCCAGGGGACTGCAACCAATCAGAAGTCTCTCTCTGATCAGTTGCCTGTATATACACAGCATCTGGGGCACCAGAATAAGGGTTTTATCTTAAAATGCTCACCTTAAAGGTTATGTTTCTAGCTCTTTTGGTTGGACACGCATCTGGTATTCCTCTCAAGATTCAGATGCCGTACCATAGGAAAGGCAGCCTTGCTGAGATGGCACAGTCCTACCGGGTAATCCCACTCAGGCCTGTGCCTGAAAGCACTTGAGCGTAGTCCAGATCCTGCAACCGTGCAGGGCAAGGTCTAAGCTAGACCAACTGACCATCAGGCTAGGTTAGGATTTCAAAGTAATGCTGACTTAACAGTGGCATGCTTTAAATGGGAATAAGCTATGAGTGAAGGTTGCGGTAAATAAAAGTTTACCAAACTTAGTATATCTTATGTCTCATTTGTTATTATGCTTTGCTCCCTAGTCTCTTCTTGATGCCGAAACCTTAGAGAGAAGCAAGAGGTGGTCATAATAGAAGTTTCTTAAGTAAGATCAAGTTATGACAAAAAAGATATTGATAACAGCAAAATTTATGAGCTAGTAAATTTGCTAGAATCAAGCACTTGGAAAATTGAAGATATTGTGATTCTGTGGGTAAAGGCCAAAACTTGATGAATTTCGAAATGATTTTAAATTTTATATTCAAAAGAATAATTTCCATAATTATCTAGAAAATGTAATAAGCAATGGCAAGTAGGAAGTTACTTAAATTGTGACTGCCTATTGGACCACCTGTCTGATAGAGGTCACTGGGACTCAGGTAGGATAGTCCAAGGCTAAATGCCGTGGTTAATCAAAGACACTCTTCTCTGATTGATTGACGCCTTAGGATATAATAATCTATTTCTTCCAAGAATTGAAGTCTTGCTCTGTCTTGCTTGGAGAAGGGCACTTTTCCAACTCTCTTGCTATGAAGACTATCAGACATTCTTTTAGGGACTCGGATGCCATCGCAAGGGCAGAGCAATCTTGCATCTTGGTCGCAGGCCAATTGCGTTACCCCAACAGGTCCTGTTTTCGAGGGCACCTGAGCTAGTCCAAACCCTGTATGGCTTGCAGGGCTAGGTTTAAGTTAGACCAACCAGCAGTCAAACTGGTTGGGGTTTTGGAACAACGCTGACTTGTCAGCAAGCATTCTGCCAACTGAGCATGGGACATATAATAAAGTTGTGGTCCAATAAAGATTGATCAAACCCATATATATTTATGCATCAGTCTCGATTATGCTTCGTCCCCTCGTAATATCCACGGCTCAAACCTTGGATGGAGCAAGAGTCAGTCATAAAATTACAGAATAGAATCAGAAAGCAATCAATATTGTTAATAAAGTTGTTGTTAGTAGTGCTAAAGCAGAACAAGGATTTTCATAAATGAACTTAATAATTACTGACTAAGAGCCAAATTAACTGTCAAGACCTTATCAAATTTGATGACTTTGAACTTAATTGGTTGCCCACTAGAAACTTAGGATGCAATTCCTTATGTAACTAGTTGGTTAAAGAGCAATAACTCGACTGATGATACAAGAGTGAAAAAATCTAAAGCCAATGAATATAATGAAAATCAAGTAGCTGTTTGGAAATATGTAAAATAATTTAATTAATTTATAATAATATTTATGTATGAAGTTTTATAATTTTTTATTGTTATACAAAGTTTCTGGTTTTTGCAAATAATTTTTTTTGAGTAATTAATAAATAAATAAGTAATTTTCATGTTAGAAAAAAAATTCTCTTAAAACTGGTTGATAAATTTTGGGAAAGCATCACTAACTATAAGATACATGATCTCTTAATTTGATCTTATGTGAGATCAAATTGCATTTGCCATAATGCTTAGAAAAAATTCTTTGCATTTTAGAAGAGTATTTTTCAAGTCCTCCATCTTATCAGATAGTGCATCACTGTTGGTCACAGCAGTTTAAGCCAGTCATCTGGCAATAAGTCAGGTCCATGTGGTATAACCTGTGTGTCAAATTTCATGCAATCCTTTTCAATTAGAACTCTCATAAATTCAGGAATCTCAATGTAAGGTAATCTGAATGAAGAATTCTCTGTGTTTCTAAACTCATTGTGCTTGGCTGCATTGTAGATTCTAGTATGTCTAGCAAAACATGTTCTTAAACACAGTCTGCATAGCCAGGTGGAGCAATAAGAAATTTAAATTTAACATTGTAATGTTGTAACTTGACTCTTAAAGCCACTTTAGTCTTAACAACAAAAGCTCCTCCGGCTGTATGTACCCATATAAGGTTAGACGTGAGTTTAATTATGCTTTAACCTTTCAACTACCATGATCGGCCAAAATTGGCCACTACACAGAAAAAAATTAATTAAAAAAAAAGTAATCAAGTTTGGGCAATTTTTTTTGGATGTATTCCTCTAGAATTTTTAGTAAAAAAATATGGAACAATTTGCTAAGTCTTAAACAATTTATTTTATTATGAATTTGCTAAAAAAGTGTATTTTTTAAGTAAAAAGACATTAGGTGGAGCAATGTAGGTCAACTTCATGATTTTCTTACTAGGTGGCTACACTATAATTGGTGCAAAATTTCTAACAAAAAATATTTGATAATTAATTTCATACTTTTGAAATCTAAAATCATCTAAATTTTTAAACAAATCGTTTTTGGATGCCATGTCAATATATTTTAAGCAATGTTGTTACAGTCAATGTGGTTGTAGTCAATAGATCAGTGGCGTAGCAATGACGTCATGTATGGACAATGACATCATGTATGGGTATACCTAAAAGCTGAGCATGCGCAGACAAGCGCGTCCAAAAGTGGCCCATCATGGGAGAGGAAGTGGGCACTTTAACATGGGCGTTGAAGGGTTAAGGAAATAAACATCGAAAACTTGGTCTCAGATAATAAAGATATGCCAAAATATTCGGCACCAATGAAAAAGGATATTAAAATCAAAGTAACAAATGCATATAAGAAAAGAATTATTCCCGCACAACTCAGATACAATGAACGGCAAAATCGAAGAGATTTATTCGAAGTAGGATACAAAGATGATCAAACACATGTTTATTTAACGAGAGAAAAGAAGGACGTTTATTATGAATTACTGACTGAAAATGATGAGATAATAATGTTTAAGATGCGTGAAATTAAGTATGTTCAGAACATACAACACGTTGCTAAAACCATGAAAGGCTTTCTTCGATCAGAAGTAGACGGCACAATTTATGAGAATTTTACACAACAACAAGCTATCATCCGTCATCGCGAACGATACAAGGAACTGCCATCCCAGGAGGAGGATAGCCTTACTGATGAAGATAATAGTACAGCTACTCCAGATGAATGCAAGGAAGAATGCACATGCGAAATGTGTGAAATTTATTGTTTGAAGAAATTATTTAATATTAATGTAAATAAAAATAAAGCTATGATTGTGAAGGAGGAGAAAAATGATAATAAAGAGGAAAACAATAAGGAAGAAGAAAAGAACAATGAAGAAGAAGAAAAAGAAAAACAAGATAATGAAGAACAACCATATGAAGATAGAGAAGAGGACTGGATGACAACTGATTCAGAAGTCAGCGAGTACGAAAACGTGGAAACTTTGGTAGGGAAAAATTATTCCAATAATTTAATGACTCATAATTGTAAAGGTATTAATATAAAATATTTTAGCCGTAAGAATGATCTGTTAATGATTGAATGGAACGTGGACTCAAGTGCCACAAACCACATTATCAACCAATTGGATTTAATTCAAATTTAATGATTAAAACTCAAAAAAAGATTTATACGGCCAGTGAACCGATATACACAAAAGAAATTGGGGATTTGACCTTAAGTCATAATAAGGGCATTACGAATCTAAATAAAATACTTATAGTGACTGAGTGTATAGAAAATTTATTGTCTGTATCTCGCATAACTAAAAGAGGATATATTTGTATATTTTTGAAAAAAGAAGAGTTTATTTTAAAAAGAAAGGATTGTAATTTAAAAATATTCAACTATTTAATGAAAGGACAGAGAAAGGAAGATAAATGTATAATCAACACTCGAGTTGAATTTGAGAATGATAGTGCGCACATTGCCACTGATAGTTTAGATTTATTACATGCCAGATTAGGGCATCTTATTAAGAAAAGACTTAAAGGTCAATGGACACCGATTTTTTTATCAAAACTGTTTACAGATTCGAATTCTTCATGCTTTCTTTAGTCAAAAACTTCTAATTTTAAAACTGTGATTTGTTTTAATGATTATAAAAAAAATTGTTAAAGTACTGAAATAAGGCAGAAAACTTTTTTAATCTGGAGCAGCTCTTGTGTAGCTTTACTGCACAACACTGACATCATATTAGTCTTTGGTTCCTCATGGTTTTTGCCATCTATTAATAATATTCTATCTTGTGATTAAAATGAGTTTTTGTTATGTAGTTGATTGTAACAATACAAGCAAGATTGACAATTTTAAGTTTTTAAGTGTTAATTAATGAATATTTTACTATTAAAATACATTTTAAATCATTTATAAATATCACATTTTATTCAATATCTTTAGCAGTAAAGTTGTGTATTTTATTTGCAAAAAAAACCTTATAGTAAGATATACAAAAATATGTACTCAGCTAATGCCTTTAACACTTAACAAAAAAAACATTTTCTTAAAAACATTATACAGCCAAAGCAATAATTTTTGTACAAATTTCCTAAGTTCAGCAAAGTTAAATTTCGTCTTATTTGGTAATCAAATTTTTCGAAATGTGATATAATATTACTACTTAATTCAATCCATTTAATATTTTGTCGAAATGCATTCAAATCGATGGTTTTCAAGAAATTTACGTTAGCATTAAAATATTTAATTTCATAATTTTGTTTACTGTCATTAATGGGGATTATTTTTCTAAGTTGATTTTGATCTAAATTAAGACTTCAATTAATATGATTAAAGTCAAAATAATCAATTTGATTATCATTAAGTATAAGTGTTGATTTAACACTTACAAATAACGAAATAGTAAAAGTAACTGAAATTAAATGTCGTAATTTACTGCATTGATATTTGTCACAACCAGATAACTTTTTTACCTGTTGGGGTACATGAACTGTTAAAAAAATGTTTATTTTACTTGGATTGAAAACTTACTTGTGCATCGATGAAGAAAAATATGTTAGAATTATTACCACGATTAATGTTATAAGTAATTCAATACTAAAAATAAGTTGTGTCGGTAAGATGCTACTATAAACTTAGTAGCATTTTACCAACACAAGGTACTGTATACCAAAAAATCCTTTTCATGCTGGGTAGCAGCAAAAATAAATATATGTTAATTATAACTTTAGATTAGCCATTTAAATTTGTCACTTCTACTTTTTTTTTATCTGCCTCATCGTCTTCTATATCATCCTCGTTTGGTGCCTTATCAGTTAAAGTTATGTAGACAAACTGTTTTCTAAACAATAATATTTAGTATGTTATCAAATAAAAAACAATATATATTTTATATATATTATTTGTTATGTAAAGTCAATATGTTTGAGTTTAGAGGGGCCCTAAAAAATGCATTTTTTTCTTTTATTTTTTTTTCTTTTAATTCTTGTATTATTTAATTTTTTTAATAGCAATAAAAAATTAAAAATAACCTTATTTCTGTTTTAATTCATTAAGAATTTTATCATAGTGTCAATTGAAAAGACACCTCGTTGTCATCAATGAAAACAAACTTTTCCATTTTTATTTTTAAACTAGAAAATGAAAATGTTTTTCTCACTGTTTGTGCATTCTTAGTTGCTTTTAAAAATTGCAACACGTGGGGGTTTTAAAATGGGAATGTCAAACACGAAGAGCAAACGTAGCTAATTAAATAACATCAGTAATGTTAGGTATGCTTTTTCAGTGCGAATCCATTTCTAGAAAAAAGAAGATTCACAAGTTTGTGCGAGAAAAAAATACAACAATAATTATTATGGCTATGTAAGCATTACAGTTTAATTTTGTTTTCTATGTATTGTTATATCAATGTGCAGTAAATGTATAAACTCCCATCAAATTCTAGAATTTTCAGCCTACACTCAACTCTTGTCATTTTACAAGTTTTTGTTTTATTTTGACGTGTAAATTTTTACCACTACAAATTTTTAAAGAACCATAAGTTTTCCTTTTTTATTTTATTTTGATTTTATGATTGATATATTTTCTTAATTTGTACAAACGTCTGAGAATGATGAGTTATTATTAAAAAAGATGATTAAAAAAATTACCCTGTTGACAATGGTATGTGCTAGCTCAGACTAATATGACGTCACGCACAGCGATCATGGTGGCAGAATAAAGCATAAGCTGAAAATGAACATTG
>JAQFZN010000898.1:0-21214 GCA_034687075.1 Geophilus carpophagus | reverse complement strand
GCGCTAGCATTGCATTGGGCTATAACGGAGAAATTTCACATTTATGTTTATGGACTCGAAGATTTTACGGTCTATACGGACAGTTCAGCAGTGTCATTTTCATTGCATAAGGCAAAATTAAATAAACGCTTTGCTCGAATTTTAATAGATCTCCAAGAATATAATTTTACGATGTTTCATCGAGCAGGTAAACTCAATGTGACAGCAGACGCAATGTCAAGACCACCGATTGAACCAGCCTTAATGGTTGCATTGGTTTTGAAGGCTGAGGGAAAGAATTTCATCCAATTGCAAGGAAAAGATGAGAAGCTTCGGGATTTGATTACTGTTTTGCGAAAGGAAAGCAAGACACAGCACGAGCAACAGATGGTGAAAAAATATACACTGATTAAAGGACTCTTGTACAAAAAAGATAAAAATCACATAAAGAAATACCTTCTCGTGTGCCCAACCGAAATGCGTCAAACGATTATGCAAAATGCTCATGACGAGGCCGGTCACTTTGATTTTCAACATACACTTCATTTGATAAGAAGACGTTATGTATGGAAAGGAATGTCTAATGACGTTCAGAAATATGTTCAATCATGTCAGACATGTCAACGTATCAATAACCGGACCTCTCAGCCAAGTGGTAAAATGAGATGTCGTCTACCACCTGAAACCCCGTTTGAGGTTATCTCAATTGATCACGAAGGACCAATAAATGTCATGGGTCATGATAATTACATCATTTGTGTCATCGATCATCTAACTCGTTTTTTGGTCACAAAGTTAGTACCGACTAGACATGCATCGAACACTATTGAATTTCTGAATGAGTTTATGTTAACATTTGGTAAACCAAATGTTATATTGTCAGATAATGACACTACGTATATTGCTGAAACTACACAAGCTTTTCTGCGTGATAACAAGGTAGAGCATTGTCTATCCATCCCATATAGACATGAGTCCAACGGAATAGTTGAAAGATCTATTGGGAAACTACTGCAAGTATTACGTAAGCTATTGGACCAGGAAATCGAATTTAAATGGCCTGCGCTCATAAAACAGGCAACTTTCCTCGTCAATAACTCGCTCCACATTAGTTTAAAGTCTACACCATTTCGACTTTTATTCAATTATGCACCACGTATGAACGGAATTGATTCAGCTTTCAGCGAGTCGGACTCGAAGGGGCTTGAAGAACTACGCATTGCTGCCCGTCAAAACCTAATGCACTATCTTCATGAGATGGAAGAACATAAGAATGTCACGAACGCTTTATCCGTTTCACGTGTCGGGGACTTTCTCTGGATCCGTGACGACACAGCTAAGAAGTTTGCACCCCGTTTTGTTGGTCCCTATGAGATAGTTTCTCGGGAAAACGACGTATTTGTCGTAAAGAACCCAAGAGGATTGCAAAGAGTTCATACATCACAATGCAAACCATATTTTTCGCCGTACGAAATTCAGACGTCCGAACATCGTAGGATGGTTGGAGAAAACATCTCATCAAATACGGCAGAAATTGGAAATTTTGGTTTAGTTACTAAGATTGGTGAAGAAGGGAGGCTGGCGAGAAGAAGGAGACCACCCGCATATTTAGGGGATTATTCTCTGGACTTAGATAACCTATTTCATTAGAATTGTCTTGTATCTTGCTAATTTTCAAATTTTCTTTGCTGTTTTTTTAAATTAGTTTGTTGTCTATTATGATTACTTATGTTTTAGTCTGTGTTAGTAATTTTAGAATTATTTAAAATTTTTGTCTTCATTGGGAGTGTGAAGTGTTTTTGTATTTTGTTCAATGTTTTTGTGTTTCGTCACAAGTCGAGGTGAGAATAAAAGTTTCAGTTTTGAGTTTGTTCCATAAAACCAGAAGTCACGATTCACATTCTCCAATTATAATAAGCCATCATTTTTGCATGAACTAAAATGGCGCCCGAAATGAGCTATTTTGGTTGATTACTGCAATCACAACAACTAGCGGTGAAAATAACCGGATAACTGCTATTAATTATGGGTAACCACACAATAACCATAACCATAACCGTGGTTATTTCGGTTAAAGTTTTCGAACACAACATAAATTGTGCACTTTCTGCTCTGCAGACAGGAAATAACGCCATATTCAGCGAAAAACTGAGCAGGGAACTTTCTGTTTCTGCTTTGTTTCTGCCAAGTGTGAACAAAGCATTATTGTGTATATTTGTTAAAACAGCGCTATCTGCTAGCAGCAATAGCTATAATAAGAATAGGGTGACCATTATTTGGGAGTGGTAATCCGGAACATCTAGGGGGAGAGGTGGAGGGAGAAAAAATAAACAGAAATTTTTTCTGTGAATCCCTTGGCTATACCGAAATTTTAAAGCAAAAAAAAAAAAAAAAAGTCATTGCAAAATCCCCAATCCGGGACATGCGGGACGCATTTTCGAAATCCGGGACATTTTCCGGGACGGGCCTTCGTGCTGGACGCGGTCCCAGAATCCGGGACTGTCCCGCAAAATCCGGGATGGTTGGTCACCCTAAATAAGAATAGAGAATAAATTGTCTGTCATCGTTTATTATTACAGCCAATCAGCTTCGTCGATCCGTGCACATCTGGTTGATGCATTTAATCGACGAAGCTGATTGGCTGTATTTTTTGTGCATCTTTACATGACTGTTTTTTTGTGTGTCTTTGACCACTAAATGATGGGAGGCTCCATTATTGTGATGTTAGGTTAGGAGAGGGGGGTTAAAATTTTGTGACAAATTGTGACGAGGGGGAGAGGGTATCAAAAATAGCAAAAATTAGTGTGATATTATTTATGAACGAGCCCTTGAGTATTTCAAATCCAGAGTCAAAATGTGGACTCCCCCAACGGGGGAAGGGGTTGCTTGTGAATACATTAATAAGATAAAGAAAATAAAATTTATTATACTACATGTCTAATCATGTGACATTTATAGTGTAACCTGAGTTTTATAATTACAAGAGAACATGAGCAGCCGCAAACTAAACTTTTATAGTTGTAAAACTATATAAGGGGCACACAACCAAAATTCTTATTTCTGATTTGCTGTTGGCTGTCCCAGCCGGTGAAGGCACCAATCAAAATAATGTTGATTTTTGGTAAGGGGGAACAAGCTCTCATATAACAGCGGAAGAGCAAATACAGGCAGCATTGTTGTATGTGATTTGTTTAAATTTGGCTGTTCCTTGTTTCATTTATTCCCCCTTTGTAAAGTCACAACTTTAACCTTGCACAAAGAAATAGTTCCACAGTAACTGTGAAATAACAAATTACAAGCAAGAAATATTGGAATACATTTATTGCTATTATACATAATAAATACCATCCTTACAGTAGAAAATAAATCATTTTTGGGTTGTGTGCCCTTTTAAAAATGGTCATAACTATAAGAGAAAAGTACCTACCACAAACTGTGTATTATGTAGCCAGTTTTATTAGTTGTAGTGAGTAGTTATTTTTCCATAATAGAAATAAATGTAGTTTGTTTTGATAATTTTAGTTATATTATTTATTTGTTTTAACAATTCAACACTGAGACCAGCCATCTACAATTTCGTAAACTGTCACAAAGTAAATGCTAGACTGTGAGCCAAAAACTAGTTTATATCTTCACAAGTTGTTAAAATTAGCACATCATCAATATGAAGGTCTTGGTTGAACAAATGCTTACCGACGATAGAAGACTTTTATATACTCAGGCTACTTTACAACAGGAGTAGATAATCCTAACAAAAATTATTGGAGGGACCAATTTTCAGACGAAAAATAATATTTAATGAAATCTTGTAATTTGTTGGAAATATTTTCCCAGCATTGATTCTTCTCCAGACATTTTGCTGGAGATTAGATTTAATTAAATTAATTGAATTAATTGTTTATTGTTTAAACAATTATCTTATGTTTACATGGTGCTACCTTTGCCATGTAAACTGTTGTTATGTTTGTTGTCTAGTTGTCATTATTCTAAATGGAGAATAAAATATACCTTTCTTCTTTCTCTTTTTACTGGACTAATTTTATCATAATTCCTTAATGACAAATAAACATTAAACTTAATTATCGTGTACAATCTTTATTTTATTTTTAAATAAACATTTTTACAAATCTTGTTTTATCTATGTACATAAAATACAAAATGTGTCCAAATGCACATCACATAAATACTAAAAATAAAAAGTTCCATTCAAAAAGTAATTATTTGAGCAATAGAAAAAACTGGCTCATAAAATCTAACATCATTGTCACACTAAATTTCATTAGTAACATAAAAATAAATATAAAATATAAATAAATTAAAAATTGATTGCAATATTTCATCTCAATTTCTTGCTTTAATAAAAAATAAAAACTTCAACACTTTCTATGTAAAACCGTAATCTCATTTAATCCTAAGCTTACTACTTAAAAAGTCGATGAATAAGAATAGTAAAATACGAAATTCTGCAGCTACACAACAAGAATAAAGACTTAATTAGCAGATTCAGATGAGCAAACAGAAATCAAAATGTTCAAATTTCAAATTTCAAATTTTCAAAATGGCGCTTCAGCATTATTCCTGAGTTGTTTCCTTACTTGCAACTGCATTTGCAACGTGGCACTATACGCATCCTGCAGTCGTAAACTTTGATCTTCAAGTTTCTCCTTCAACTGCTGTAACGTGCGTACTAAAATCTGTCTTCGATGCATAATCAACTGCTTTTGAAACTTGATTTTCTCTTCTCGTCTCAACCGCTCTTCTTCCCGCGCTTCTCGAATTTTATCCTCAACGATCAACCGTTCTAATCGCAATCTCTGAACTTTTTCTTCCAAACTTTCTCTTATTTCTCCCAACGTACGTGTTCTCGAAGGAGTATCCTCGGGCGAATTTTCAAAACTGCGATGTTTCGGTGTATTATCATCATCATCATCTTCCTCGTTCCCGCCTTCAGCGCCTTCAACTTCCTCAACTTCATCCGCAAATTGTATCGGTTCTTCAGCAACGGGAGTTCTATTCCCGCCATCATCCCACCAAATCTCGTTCTCGTCTCGTCTTTCGAACATCCGATCATCTTCATCTCCTAAAATATCAGTTTCGCGATCGTATTCATAATTCTCATCAAAACGACCCAACTCGTTCAACGTTTCACACTCGTCCGTGTCGCTGCTTTCTTCCGCTTCCGGCGACACAATCAGCGATACGTCATCGCTGCATTCGTCAGTCGAAACCGAAACTAGCGAATTGCCGTCGCTGCTGCTCGGGCTGATAACAGTGTCGGACGCAGTGGCATTGCTCGCAGCTTGTATATCCCCTTCGGATACTGATCCACATTCGCTCGAACTGCTTGATCTTATCGATGATAATCCGCCATTAATAGATAACCAGGGATTGGTCCTGATCTTGCTGCGCGGTCGCGGCGACGCAGATCCAACTTGACTTGCGCGCGCCAGACATGTTCGGATTGAATGTAAACGTCGGTAATCGTCGAATTGCGCACAGGGGTCATCGAGCGAGGGGTAACATGTGCAGGGAAAAGCGGTGGGAAGACCAGCGGAAAAACATGCGCATGCGCATGTTCCTCTTGCTCCTACACGGAATGGCGACAAATATGCGACCGCTGGTGGCAAATCGTGCGTGTGGAAGTAGTGAGTTGGGGATGGGCTGATGGGAGAATCTTGTTCGAGGTTTGTGATTGGTTCGCGGGAAGGCAATTGAGGACTAGTGGGAGAATTGCCAGCAGAGTCGAGTTGTTGACGGGGTGTTAAATCTACCGACATTTCCGGCGCATTTTTCTTGGTTTTTACTGGTGTTGATGATTTGTCCTTTTTGGCTTTGCGGCGAGGACGCACCACGTGCATCTCCATCCACGATTTGAACTTCATGGTGGACGCATTCAAAAACACCTTCCTGCGGATAGAAAGAATAAAACGTTACGTGAGATCAGATGTGAATAAATATCATTGCAGCTTGGTTCTGTTTGTAGAAAAAGCAGTCACTAATTTCTATTTCCAAATGATTTTTGTATTTACAAATTAATGTGAGTTAACAACAGACTGGAACCGCTGTTTATTTTCAAAATGTATTTTAAAATGAAATAAAAATATTTTTTTCAAAATAATTAATGACATGAAGCAATTACTCCATTTTTATTTTTATATAATAATAAGAAATAAATCAAATAATTATTTTCATTTCCCACGTCAGTTGTGAATACACAACTGAACTGGAAAGAGAAATTACCCGGATTTTTTCGCTCAAATGTTCACCAAGCTTACCTCAGAAACTCATTATCATCAATAAGACGTACAAGCACATAAAGGAAATTCCATCCAAATAAAAATGGGTTGGTTGAACCCAATTATCGATCCGATTAATCGATTTCATTTACTCAATTTTATACAGCGGTTGGTAGAGTGTAACGAGACACTGTTAAAAGGGGTCACAAGAGGTCGCTTCATTAAACGAAACAGCAAACAGTATTACACATTCACAAAATCACACGAGTTAAAGTAAATAAAGATTGAATGTAGTTTCTACGTACCCCCGGGTAGAGACAGTCTGTAAATGCGCACGAAAACACTTTATCAACCAACCGCAACTCAAGTATTACCGGTGCAATAACATTTCATCGATCGATTCGTTCGTCGATTCACTCTGCGCATACCAAATGCTCGTTCCATTTCAAACACAAAACGAAGAAAAAATGGCTAAAGAAATCGTTCAATCATCATGATTTGCATCGCTCGACCGTTTAATAACACCATTTTCCCACAATTTCCTCTTTACAGGAACAGGGAAATAAATTTTTAAAAATATTTTACGTTTAAAATGTTTTTATTTAAATTAAAATATTTGAAAAACCCAAATTACCTTAAAATTTTTTTTAAATTAAAACATTTGGAATATATAAGAAAATTATTATCATTTTCTTTTTTTCAAATATCAAAAAATATTAAAAATCTATTTTAAAACAGTTGAAAATTTTCTATCTTGCCCAAAGTAGAAGTCGGGTTTCTCTGTCGAGCTCACGTTTCAGCAGTGAAGCATACCAGCAGGAGTTGCTTTTTTAATCAATTGAGCTACTTAGAACCTAGTTTTCCCAAACACGAGAAAGGAATGGGTATGAAGAAAGGGAGAAATAATCGATATAACTATTCGAGAAGAATGAAAAATGTTGTCATTCACTCCCTTCCTCGTTCGTCGTGAGGGGAATTGGAAAACTTGGGAGGGAAAAAAAGATTGGACAATGGAAAGAGAGATTTCCGGTTGGGTACAATTCGGAAATGGGTTGCAAACAGAAAAAACAAAACAAACCTATTACATCATAGTTCGATTCAGTGATTCTGTGATTTAGGTACAACAATCAGGTGATTTTATGCCTTGGTAAATACACTTCCGGTGTGTTAATTATTCAAACACTGATTCACTGATTGAGTGATCAAGAAAATCGGCAAATCGTTCTGGATTTAGGTCAAAAATCTAATTTTTTTTTTTCCGAATTGGTGATTTTTTTTCTATTTGCATTTTAGTTTCTCTTTTTCTAATAAATGTTAAACCAGATAATAAAAAAAATAGACATCAAAATGCGGATCACTCATGTTATGTGTTTCCTCTTTACGAGATGAAATAAAACGAACATCACCATGGAAACCGCCCGACAACGAGCCAAGGTGGGCGGTCAATGGCCCGTCCCTCGAGGCCACTGTTGCAGCACCTCCTCCACGTGCCCTCTTTTGTCCAAAAAAAAATAACAATTTAAAAAATATGAAAAATTTAAAAAAAAAATCGGTTTAATTGGAAAGTTAATGCTCTTTAAAATTGCAAAAAAATTGAAAAAAGAAACCTCAAGGACATTTTGTGTGAAAATATTAAGATTAAGACTAAGAAGTGTGAGAAAATAATGCGTTTGATCAATAAACGTCATCACGTTGTCATGGAAACGAGAGATGTGAAAGATCAGAAGACATTAAATTTAGTTAGATTTAAATTTTGCGACATGGAATCGATTAATTTCTCTCCCCCTGGTGTTTGATTTGATAAAAATACTCGTTGAAAACAGCAAAACTTGCATTCTGATGTGTTTTTCTTACCTGGTTGTTCTAGTTGAGGTTTGTACGCGAGCGTCTCATCTGCTGAAACGTGTATGAGCGAATAAAAGCTACGGAATGGAGTTGCGATCGCGACGGATCTCAGAGGGCGCGCGCGGTTCTCACACGCTCGACCGTGTCGCAGCTTCACAAAATGGCTACTCGAAACCCAGAATTCCTCGTAGCGAAAGGACTCTCTTACGTCATCACGTGTCGGAGGTTGGCGCCGATTTTTTGTTTGTGTATTTTTTAAATATTTTATCAAGGTTAATTTATTTTTAATTTCTAGATTCTTAATTGAAAAAAATCAGTACAAAGTTGAATCCGTCGAAGCTGTTTATGCTAATTTTATTCTTATTTGCGTTGATTTTTTTTTATAAGTATCAATTACTTGAATCTAAATTAGTCAATTATTGTTAATTATGATGCATTTTAGCAAGTATTTTTACAATTAATGTGAATTTTTTTTAATTTTGTTAATTTGTTGTGAAAAAATCGTCTGTTTTTGCTTATTATTAACTTCCTGTAATTTTATTAATAAAATCTGAACCTAAATGAAGTAATTTCCTGAGTTAAACTTTAAGGCAGCCATTTGACAAAATGGCTACCACAAATCACTTGAAATTGATTTTTCTTACTTCATTGATTATTTTAAAACGTCATATAAATTTTACCTTTTAATATCAGTAAGATTATTACCTTTAATAAATTAAATTCACAAGAAAAAAACAAAATTGTTTCCTGTATACGTGTAGCCATCTTGAAATTGCTTTAACAAACAACTCAAATACCAAAGTAAGAAATCGTAAAATCTATAAATCAAGATAAAAACCAAAGTATAAAACAAAATGTTATAATTTTATAGATTTTATTTGAATTTTGTCGGCTACTAAAAATGTCATATTTCGCATTCGGATTGCTGTGTCCAATACATAACATATTAACATATGTTAATATAGCATCCTACTTCTTATTCCTTTACGTTACGGTTATTAGCTATGGTCATAGACGTGATTTATGCACTTTCATTTTGAAAAGTTCGCTTACGCCCATGGAACAAGTCTACAAATCAATCGATGTTGTTTTGTTCTTTCTAACCAACTTTAACCACTAAATTGTCAATTTAAATTGTTTCTATCTAATAAATAATAACTAATTACACCATAAGTAATAATTTTTAATTTTAATAATTTCAATTTTTAATAAACTTTAACATTTTCCCTTTAGATGGCGCCTTAACCCTATGTTTGCATTCTGACAACGTGAATAATTTATAACCATTTTCTTCTCTTCTTAAAGAGATTTGACTCCGACTCTGACATAATTTATTTATTTTGATTATTTACTCATTTTATTGTTTTACATTTCAAAGTTGATCATGTGACTTTTCAAGAAACTCATAAATCAATCAAGAGTTGTTTTTTTTTCTTCAATTTTCAACGCACTACATACAATTTCCATCATAATTTTCGTTCCAAAGGTCACTGAAATGCCATGCATACTCAATCTACGTTTTACCTTCACTTTAAATTGATGTAACTTACAAGAGTAAGTGAAAAGGGTCACAAATTTTTGTCAAAATGTGGAAAAAAAGAAGAAAGACTCGTTTGGTGTTGGAAAAGATGAGGTGAGATGAGGGTCATGCATGAAAATGTTTAAAAATTTTAAAAAAACATGTATAAAAAAGAAAACATTTGTATATTAAAACTGAACACTTCATTAATAATCCTTAAAGTGTTAAAAGAATCTCCGGTCACTGACGCTTTGGACAAACACGTGCTTGAGATTTTATGGCACGTTAACCTTGAGGACATTGAGAAATCGACACGCCCAAATAAACAAAATATTTGAAAAATCGATTTTCATACTTTCTAGATCGAAAATATGATATAATTGAATTTAAATTAAAATTAAAAACATATTTCAACGTTTAAAATTTGAAATGCCAAATGCGACCATTTATTTTTTAAGTTATATTAAATATTTTTTTGAGTTTTAAATTTAATTCCAACGCGTTCTCTTCGAATTAATAAATTGTGTCGGCGATTTCTCCTCGCCCAAGCCTCGAGCAAATGTCCGCATGAGGTTAGGTTTAATGTCTCATTCGATTCTTACTTATCTTACTAGGACACTATGGCGCCACTTCCCACTCGACGCCCACTAGCTACAGGTGTCACCTTTGTCGACCTAACTAAAAATCCTACTCAGTATAATTTCGTTTGTTTATTTTTCTGTTTTAAACCTGATTCAGTAAAAATATCAAACCAAAGTAATTAATTATTAAAACTTCACTTTATTACAAGATTAATTCTAGAACACAAAAATAAAAAACAAATCAAAGATGAGAAGAAAGAAATCGTATAAAACAACAATTTGATCGTTTAAAATTTTAAAATTTATTTCAACATTTAAAATTATCATTCACTGACATCTCTTGTAGCTGGCAACCAATTGCAGCTGCTGGTCAAGTGTCAGCTTTCTTATTTCTCCCTGAGGCGTTTTCCTTCGCTTGCTCACTCATCTAATTTATGCACAAGGAGTCCATTTGAGAGTCGAACAATAAATAACAGTATTAACGGTTCAGTATCCTTCCCATTCACCCACACGAACTTCTCGGGATTGATAAGTACGAGGAATTCCCGGTACACGACTGTAAATCGATGCGTATGGATCTTCGATTGCACTTGAATCTAATTAAACAGAAGAATTGAAAAATTAATATTAATTTTGAAAATAATTGTGTAAAATCGCATTTTACCCATCGATCGATCGTAACTTCTCGATCGATCTCTTTGCTGCCAAGAATGTTGGGGTGCTGTTGTTGTTTGACCATAAATCCCCGTCATTTTCTTTGAATTAGAACTAATTTGCGTCTTGGCAAAATTCGGAATGTGAGCACGAAATCCACAATAATAAGGATCATCTGTAAATAAATTTTTTTTTTTTATGAATTTTTATGAATTTTTGATCCAAATTAATTACCCAAGAATCCAGGAGTGGCTTTTTTCCTCGATGACTGTAAATGTGGCATTCGAAATTTGTTTTCATCACCCATGCTGTCGTAATCCGGTTTGGGAATGTGATAAGCTCCCATAGATCCATCTCTTGGAGGAAGTTTTGGAGGTCTGTCATTCGCCCTTCTCTCGCGTTCTCTTGAAGTTGAACTTCCATTGCTTGGAACACTGTAAGGATCTTCGTCAGGAATTGGAAGTCGGGGTCGCACTTTAAAGTCCCCAGGTGATTTTTTTTGTACTTAAAATAAAACATAATTTTATTTTATTTAGTTATTAAATTTATGGAATCTATTTAGAAACTTACTTGGTGGCAGTTTGCTTTTGAGCATGTCGATAGCAACAATGTTGATGATCATAAACCAACACGGACAATTGAGAATGTCGGATTCATTCCGAACAAAAACAACAGCAGAAATGCATTGACATTCTAATCTACGCCGATCTGGATACGCACAATTTAACTCTTTGGATACGTTGTGTTGGAATTTTTTCATGTCAAAGATCTATGGGAATAAAAAGAAAAGAATGAAATTAATTTCACTAAGTGGCTTCTGCCATTTCAAATAGACTCACCTTAACTGGTTTATCCATTTCTAAAATTCCGTTATTCAATTTAAGAGCCTCTGACGATAAACTGTTTTCATCGCCGCTCATCACGTCTCGAACAAAAACATTGTTTTTACTAGTGCGTTTGATGAGAATATTACCAGCTGTATCCATTTTAATCTTGACACCCTGCGCAAAAAATAAAACCAAGTCACGATTTTCATTCCAATTTATTAACCCAAACAAAAAATAACAAGTATTTTTATTTTAAATTTATTTTAAATTTATTTCAAATTCCCAAATGTGTAAAAACAATTTTCTTCTGCTTTTTACATAAAATGATTACTTTATAAAACCACAGCAGCAAATTGGGTCACTAAAGGTAGAGATGGGTTGGTCACAACAAAAGACTCGCCTCAAGATGTATTTCTATGTTGACACGTTACTTTCTACAGTAGTTGGAACTCGTGGACCCGCCTCTCGTGACCCAAATACCCAATATGAAATAAAGGGGGTGTTAAATAAAAATAAGAAAGGAAAACACTCACATGTCCAATATGCCTTTTTATGTCTTCAGTTTTTGCATCTCTCATTGGATTATCGAATCCATTTAGTCCTATTCTATGTCCATCAAATCCATCATCAGATCCGTTAATTGTAAGCACTGGTGTTCGAGCATATGCTTTAGCCACTCGTCGGTTTCTTTCGAGACAAATTACTTTGGCCCAGATTTCGTCATCGATTTGAGTCCATTTGGACAATACTTCTTGAATGTGGTCCTAATAAAAATTTTTAAAAAATTTAAAATAAAAATTGAAAATAAAAATTGAAAATAAAAATTTAAAATAAAATTTTAAAAAAAATTTTAAATAAAAATTTTTAATAAATTAAACATGAAAAGTTTTTAAAAATTTTAATATATTGAAAATAAATATTTTTAAAAATTGAAAATTATGTTTTAAAGTATATCAACAACACATTTACTTTTTTTGTATAATTAAATGAACCTTAAATAATTATAATAAAACAGACACCTTAAATTAATGATAAAACCTGACTTAAACATTTTCCCAAAAAGAAAAAAAGTAAAAAATAAAATCCTGCTGTAACACAGCCTCATTACGTATCATTTACATTCAGAGCAGTGAACGTCTACCATTTTTTACTTTAATAACGAGGAAAAAAGCACAGAGTAAACGCACACAAGTCAATCCAAATCTAACCAGCTGTTGGCCTTAACCTTTTGATTTGTGGCTACTTTAAAGATTAAAAATAAACATATTAAACAGAGATCCAGATGAGATCAACGTTCAAGAAACAAAAACGATAAGGAAATAAGGAAAGAATAAATTTATTTGTTTAGAAAGAAGAAATAAGTCTCCAAACAAGCCTAAAGGTATTCGATAAAGAAAAATTGGCCAACGAACTCGTCACGAAGAGAAATTCGACACAAAACGATATATAACAGACACCAATCGCATGCTAAATGATTTTGTTTTAAGGTTAACGACAAAAAAACGAAAAATAGCCGTTGGCTGATGGAAATGGGGACAAGGAAAATAGTGATTGCTTGAGAAAAATGAACTGTGAATGTAGATTTTAGAATTACGAGATAATGATGGAATATTTGGATAAGTACATTTAAAAAGGATATGTGGGAGGTGTGGGAGGATAAGGAAAGAGTCAGTCACCTTTTAGAATCATTTAAACCAAACTGGGAGTGGACAGACAAGTTGCACTTGAGGAAGGAAAGTATTTATAAGAACAACGAACCATTTTCAAACGATAAAAACGTGAAAAGGAAAGTTATTGATCTGTTGTATGTTATTTTTTTAAATATTGACACGTACTGTTTAATTAGTCAGAATTAGAAATCACTTCCGGTTATAAAAAATAAATCTCATAATAAATGAAAATCTCTCGTGAAAGAGAACAAATAAGTCGCAGAGAAACGAGGACACATGAGAAATTGTACGCGTGAAATAAACTATCAAAACATTTCATGTGCTCTCCTGAGCTTTTTTTCTGCCATTCATGTCAATATTTTACATTCAAAGATACTTAAGATTAGTGTTCATATAGCTATGGCCCCCATATTCTAAGCGGGAACCCTAGGCCAGAATCACTACCCAAGCAGCATGAATATCACAGCTATGTCTCTGCCATAGAGAAAGTCTATCTTTCAACTATATACACTTTCTATATCGCATGTACATAGAAACAATATAGAAAGTCTATATAGTTTAATATCTTTTAAACTATATAGACTTTCTAAATCGCATCTACGTAGATTTTCTATGTCTCTAGGATGTAGAAAATCTACGTTTGAACTATATAGACTTTCTATATCGTCTCTATGGAGATGAGATGTAGAATTTCTATATTCACATATAAATGTGGATATTCTAAAAAAGTTTCAAAAACAATATAAAAACTAAAAAATAAATTATTAATTAATTAAAACTAACACTATTAAATATTAATAAATATAATATTATCCACCATTAATAAATTTAAAATTGTAAAATTACTTATAGTTTTCAAGCACCAGTGTACTGACCAACGAACAAAACATACTATACAGTATAAGCAAAACAAATATTACAATTGTAATATTAAAGAAGTGTTAACTGGGTATATTGCTTTTTCTGTGTTGTAAAAATTTAGATATAAATAAAAATGAACACAAAAATGAAAACAAAAATAAAAATAAAAATAAATAAAAATTAAAGTGTAAATAAAGATAAAGATATGAATAAAAATAAATATAATACAAATAAAAATTTAATTTAATTAATTAACTAAGTGAAAATAGATTACTGGTAAATTCATCAACACTAAAACTAATTTTTTTTTCATTTTCAAATCTTAGAAATATAATAAGACTGTAAAAATCATACCAGACAGTCTCATTTTTACTGGGAGCGAGTTAGCAGTAATATAGAAATATATATCGCTGCTAGCTCGCTGCCATGTCGCAGCAATATTGATTTCTATATCGCTGCGATACAGATACTGTGCGCATTCTAGCTCGCACAGAGCTGATTCTATATCGCAGCGAGATAGCTAAATAGAAAACCTATTTCGCTGTGAGCTCTGTGCAAGCTAGTTGTGTTGCTTGGGTAGTGGGCCCAGTCAGTACTTTATACTGTCAATTTTAATTGATTTTTCATCATTTTTGTGAGTTTGGTCCATTTTTGGTTATTTTTGTTTTTTTTTTGGTCATTTTTAGTCATTTTACCTTCTGTTAACACATTTGTATCTAGTACTTCTGCTTCACCGGCCCCCTCCTGATTCCGGGTCCCAGACCAGAGCCCTGTCAGCATACAATATTATGTTTTAATCTCAATTAAAATCATGTAGCAAATATCTAGACTAAAACTCTTAAAAACACAAACATTTAATAACGGATGACATACGCTACTAATAAACAAAGAAATCCCAGAGGCCATCAAGCGAGCCAGTTAGGTCGACAACCCCACCTCGCCCCTACCTCCTAAAGTAAATAAATCAGACGGCGCTTGAAACATTGCCCGCGGATAAAATCTCCTTTTAAAACGCGGCCACTACATGACGTCATTTCTACATTTCGTTCACCTCACATCTCACTACAGCTCAGGTGCGACCATATTCCTCGAAAAAACTAAGAGGGGTTTATTCACATGTTTGCTTACATGTGTTGGGGTTATGAGAGAGGGCACGGAAGGCGTGGCCCCGTTTGATGCCCCACGGCTTGTGAATACCATAAGATGTCTACTTGCGGGGGTGCTCGTGGGTTTTCCATACATTGCACCTTGAACTTTGTAATCCTTTCGTTTTCAACCATTCTATTTTACAATGCAATGCGGTGCACCCTTTGATGCTCAACAAGCCCTTTCTTGAATTATTTTTGCATGTTTAGGGCCTTTTTTGTCTTCTTAATTGGCATGCATAAATCGAGGTCAAAACTGATTTTTCTAGTGTCAACCTCTTCTGTTCTTTCGCGCCCAAACAGCAGAAACTGCAGACTCCATGTTGGGTCAAGGAGGTCTAGTAAAATGCAAGGACAGCCTCTTTTTAAAAGAAAATGGTAGAATTGCTGTAAGCAAGCCTCTAGGGTGATTCAGAGTCAATTTGATACACTAAAAATTCAGTATAAACTATACAGACAACATGCAAACTTACTTAACAGAAATGGTCAATAATTTATAAATTGTTTTAAAAAATAAAAATAGAAAAATTTTAACATTTTAACATTTTCTCGAAGCATGAATTTTTCCATTTTTATTTTTTAAAATTCCTCGATAGTATAGTGGTAAGTATCCCGCATGGGTGAAAAAAAGTCTTTGATAGTGCATTATTTAATAGCCCTGCATTGATGCATGTCATGCTGAGTTCGCTGTCTGATTTTCAATTCGCTAAAATCACTTTTATCTGCAAGTTTCTTCTAAAATTGAATAAATAAATAAATAAAACAGAAAATAAAAATTTATTTCCCACCAATTTTTCTGTTCATGCATATAAAAAAAAATTCAAAATTGTTTTTCAAGCGGAAATTGCAGAGTTGGATTACAATTGCTTGGGGCAGGATGAAACTCAGGTCAAATTTTTTTTTTTATGCTTTGGGTTGGAGAAATTTTTTGCCTTGACCTGTAAGATGAAACCAAGAACTTTCACTTTTTCATCAAATTTCCATGTTAAACAAAATGTTATTACTATGATGACATTTACTAAATGGGTCAGCATGAAAATACATGACATCTCAAATGAATGCGTCTTTTTTCCATTTATTAATGGCCAGGGGCAAATTGTGCACGATTCCTTTCCTCGCATATTCAACCTGTTTGTCGATTTTTAACCACACAGCCTTAGGCATTCAATGGGTTCTTTCTCTCTTCCTGAGCGAGTTGTAGCAAGAAGAGACGAAAACGTTTTCTCTCACGAATTCAGTTTTTGTTGCTTCCTCACTACTTCCGTACACGATTCTTCAGTACGGAAGTCTCTTAGCAAACTCAGGGGAAAAGAATTTGATTTTTCAAAGAACCGGTAGGCGGTAATGAATAAAAGATTAATGATAATATTTCAACTACCTTATATAACTTTTCTTTCTGATACCAAACATCTTCTTCGTCTTCAATTGGCGCGAATTCTTGATTAAGATCGTCTCGACTTCGCGATAAAATTTTCCTTCTCGAAATCATGTCGCGTGATCCTTCAGATACAAGTGCACTCCTGAAATTTAAGTAGGTAATAGTTAAATAACTGAATAAATAAACATATTATTTATACATTAATCAATCACATTGTTTTCGGTTGTAACGAACATTTAATTATAACATCAAATTTGAAGGAGGAACTTTATATCCTCGATAGTATAGTGGTTAGTATCCCCGCCTGTCACGCGGGAGACCGGGGTTCGATTCCCCGTCGGGGAGGTAGTTTTTTTTTATTTATTGAATTTTTAATTTGATCATTTTTTCAAACAATTAATTTTTTTTAAGTTTTAAATACTTTTTAATATTTTAAAATAAAAAATTGAATGAAATTTTATCTTTAAACAAAACGAACCTTATCACCCTTATTAGCAATTCATCAAACGAGTTTACCACAAGTCGCAGGACAAGATCCAGGAATTAGAAAAGAGATTCAATAACCCTTTAACTCGATTCACCCCTATCCCAGTTCCCACCTACACATCTGGAAGAATCCAAACACACAAAGGTGGTGAACTTGCTGAGAGAAAATTGAATATAAAAATTCCTTTTCTCATTCCCAGGGTTAGTGACACGTTTGTAACCAAACTAACGATGAATCATCAACGTCGACCGTCAATCAAAACCCCCAAAACAACACAAGAAATTGAGAAATCTCCAATTACCAATTTCAACAACAAATTAATCAATCTCCTCACGTGTTGTGGTCATCAAAAACGGTCGAATTCGAGCCAAATGAGGGCGCACGCGCAATTCAGCTCAACCAAGACCGCATTCCACACTCCTTGCATCGCATCTCTAACGAGTCTCGTCAACCTTTTTTATTACACAATTCAACAAGCAAAGAACATCGAACCCGACGTCTTCCGTTTTGATAAAACATGAGCAACACCACCTATTAGCAAAAAACGTGTCGAAAACACCATTCAAATGTCATATTAAAAAGTTCTTCAATTAATTTACTTAAAAAAAGAGAACAATAGTTGTTGGAATCTTTGATGCATTTACGCATGCGGAAGACAAAAAATCTCACTTTACATTGATCGTAGTTGAATGTAGAATTAAAATAAAATTAAAATAAAAAAACTAGTAGCGCTTTTGAATGAGGCCTTTCACCCGATCCCGTTACTCGACCTTAATTCTCCACACGAACCAATTTATTTGACAAGCCAATCGTATGAGTTGTTTTTTAGTAAATGCATTGTCGTGAATGAAGAAAATCAACAACTCACCTTTAAATGTGCAAATAAACTGTATCCTGAAGAAATGTAATTTCAAGAGTTTGGAAATGGAGTAAAAAGGACATTCGAATAACGTTGTGCACCTGATCACGGCTGGCCACGAACTAATGCAAACACCACTCGAGCGAGTCCACCGGCTCACTCGATCTCCCTGTTCCACATCATTGTGACGTAACACGTGACGTATTAAATAAAAAAGCAGCTGGCAAAATGTATATTAGGATTAAAATGTAATTTAAACGCCATCTGATGATAAAAGAGTGGATTAATTTGATAGGATTAGATTAAAATGAAAATGTCGATTTATTTATTGTGTGAGAATGAAATAAAGTTTTCTGTTTTATCAATTCGAATTATTATTATGTAAAATAAAAACTTGAAAATTTTCTAAAAATAAAAAGAGGAACAAATGTTCAAGGACTATTCTAATGTTTAATGTCAAGGGAAGATGAAACAAAAAGATAAATAAATTGAAAAAAAAATCAAATAAATCTGAAAAAAAATATAGAAATAACGAACAAAAAATCGTTCAAAATTTCTTTTCCAAAACGGAGCATCAAAATAAGAAAAAAACAAATAAAAAATATGCACTCATGTGAAAATTTTAGGTAAGTGTCCTTGAAAATAAATCCACACCATCCTCACTCGTCCTTGTTCATCTGCCCAACTCTTGCGCAACAAAATCGATTCGGAAAACGAATTAACGTATGGAAATGAAAATAAAAACATAAACAGAAATGATATCATATCTTCCTTTAATCAGATAAGATAATAACATCTTACGAAAAGATTAATGAGCACGAAGCGCGCACTATCATCCTCAATTTCACGCAGCATCGCACAGCTCGATCCGTACGAGATAAAATCGACACAAAATCGATTGATGTCGTTAAGAAATTCACGGTTTCGTCCCACGCGGAAATGGGCGCGCGCGTGCCCACTGACCTTGTTGCCTGCTAACACCAATTCTCCACCAAAGAAAAACACCTCTTTTCTTTCCTCTCACTCCACCTACATTTTTCACGCACCATTTCGTATGCGAATTTCGGAATTTCCGTTTTGCACACGCGCAAAAAACGTGGCTAGTTATCTTTTTTAACGATTGGGCGGAGAGTTTTGAAAACCGGTCTCGAAATATGGAAGCAAGGTCTCGTTTCTGTGCTCCGCCCCTTTACGCGGTTGCGGTCGAGTGTCCGTGGTCAATGCGTAAACAATGCGTCGTTTTGTTTGTTTTGCTCGTCTCTTCCGACATGTGGCGACTTGTTTGGAATTTACGCGATCTGAATTGAGGTTAATTGGGCTTTTCCAGGCGACACGTTTAAATTAAGTATTAACTGAATAGCAAGTTGTAACCGGGTGCAACGATGAAATGGACGGCAACCAAGTGGAAAGAAAGAAAGATTTCTTGGGAAAATGCTCACCAAATACGACGACGTATTTCGGGAATTGATGTGTACATGGTGTTGTTTTAAGAGAGCGTTGAGGAGTTTGGAAGAAGGAACTAGTCCGTGACCCTGATGCGTTTAGAAGACTTGGTTGAATCGGATTTATGAATTTAGATGTGACGATTAAAATCGTCCTTATTGAACCAACGTTCGACGACCCAAATCGATAGGCAAATGAGGGAAGATTAAGTAATGTCTCTGAGGTAGTGAATTGAGTTTTATTAGATGTTTTGTGAATAAATTCTAGGATTAAGTTAAATGCTCGATCTAAGTTGGAAAAAATGGCGGGATGTAAATGGAAAGTTTGTGGTATTACAATACTGCTCATGCGTATGGTGTTTGTTGGGTTTTAGAGTGAAAATTTTTGAAATGTGTGTGAGATCGATCGATATAAAAGAAATGAATAATTCATAAAAAATATCTTAAAAAATTGTTAAAAAATTTAAAAAGTCGTTAAAAAATTTAAAAAATTCAAATAAATTCAAATACGGAATAAAGACGAGTAGTGGGTCAGGGAATTCGACTTATCAATGATGCGATGCATGAGGCCATCATTATTTATATTCATAACTTCTGTTTTCAAACTACCACCACCTCTTTACAGAGTGGGGTCCCCAAAACTTATAACTTTTTCAGGAACTGCTTTAATTCAAAACTCAGCACAAAAACCAAAACAAATCCTCAACCTTCCTATCATCTTTCTCTCTTCTCTTTCAACCAGATCAGTGTCAACTTTAATAAAACATCTACCACCCTCCAGGCAATGACAAAACAACTCTCACGATGACTTTGACAAAAAATCGCATCCTTGTAATTAGCCAAATGCACATCCGGTGCACACCACCAGCTGTCACTTATTTTCCCACCCCATTTTCAAATCCCTCAATTTTACCTGTATAAATTCGGTTTTCGCAGATCATCGACTGAGAAATACTTCTTCACTCCACGCTTGTGTCTATTTGCATGTCCATAAATGGCATCGTAGGGGTTTTCACTCAGCACGTACCGTGATGCCATTTGCGTATCCAACACAGGTGAGAAGGGAGATAAAAAGAGAATGCAGAGAAGAATGTGTAAAAATGTGTAAACTCCGATTCGGACTGGCTGTGTTTATGCGCTACTTGTCTACGAGTGTACGACAAATTTTGTCGACCTACAAACAAACGACAACTCAATTTTATACCGAATGAAAACAGCGCCACTAACGGCAAACGCTTCGACACCCACGTTTGTACTTTCACTTTGCCTCATTGGCTATTTGCTTAGATTTAGTGACGTCACTGGTTTTGCTTCCGGGAGTTGGAATAAAATTAAGGCTACTTTGATGTTGATTCCTGATCACGAGCGATGATCTTTGATATTTAACATGTATTTTCATTAGCATTTAGATTTGTTTTTATTGAGATTATTACAATAGTGCAATGTTCTTTTAAAATATGATGAAAAAGTAGAGTAATTTTCGACACAATAATGAAACGGTTATTTGCCATTTGAATCGCTTTCGGCAAGATTGAAACAGTTCTCTTTTTTTAAGTTATAAGGAAAAAGAGGAGTTTGAGAAAAAAGATTTCCGTTTGATTTAAGTCCCTTCTCACAGTCAGAAAGAGAAAATAAGTAAAAAATCAAAAAAATTCGAAAATGAGTCATCGATGTAAAAAACAAAATTCGACTCTACGCCATCTGTCGGCCATGTTTTACTTTAAAAAATTT
>JAQFZN010000897.1:0-21240 GCA_034687075.1 Geophilus carpophagus | reverse complement strand
AAATTATTAGTGATGATGAAATAATGAGAAATTATTAATGTTATTGAAAAATATCAGAAATTATTAAAGTTAATAAAAATCATCAGATTAATAAAAAAATGATGAAAAAGCATTAAAACTGATGAAAAATCTGAGAAATTATTTAAAACGTCGAAAAATCACTAAAAATTATTAAAAACGATAAAAAAATGAGAAATTATTCTAAATGATGAAAGCATTCAAATCCTTACAAAAAATAATTATAAATCATCTTGAAAAATAATTGACACAAATCAAAATATTTACCAAAAATAAAAATTACAATCACAAAAAATTAAGAGCAATGTCACAAATAAAAATAAAAAAATCAAGAAAAATTATTAAATTATCTCACTATATAAACATAACGCAATAACAAACAAAAATACAAATTCTTCAATTCCAAATCAATACAAATGACAGAAAACACAATAATTAAAAACAACAACTCACAACAAAAGTCCTCTAAACTTTTAATTACACCATTTACATTATCACATTTTAATTACCACATTATACAAAATATAAAAATTACCAAGTAATAAACAATCGAAACAAACAACCAACAACTTCAGCTTCAAATTAAAATAAAAGCAAAAATATTATTAAAAACATAATTACATAAACAAATAAACAAATAAATCAACTAATAATGAAATAATATTACCAATTACAATTTATGCAATACAACAAATTACAAAAACCCATTTTTATCTTTCAATTTATTAGGGCAAATAATAATTTAACAATTCCTTATTTTATTAATGCGAAATTAATTACAAGGAGGAAATTCGTGACTTATTACACTGGAGAAAATTACAGGAATTAGGCCTATGCACAGATATGTTTACTATAGTATTATAACAGCATCTATAAAAGTGAGTTAAGGAATATTACGTCACGGAGACTGGTTTTGATGCGATGCCATTTTCGGTGGATGCCATTACGTAACAATGCCCCCTCCTTTTCGACAAAGTCGTCGGGGTCGTGAACGCGGGGGTCAGAGTCTCACGACCCCGAAGGTGCACGGCTCTCACGCTTCTCCCCTAGCGGGTGGGACGCGCCTCATTGTGCGCGACAAAAGCGCGTCAGCCGAGCGGCAACAGACGCCAGCATCGCGAGTCCCCCCGTTCGAGTAATTTGCATTTGCCCACAGGTACGAGCACCATAAAGAGACCACCGCCCCAGGATATGGGGTGGGGGTCGAGGGGGAGAAAGTCGCGTTCTCACAGACTCCGATTTTGAATAAATCACGCGACCCCCGTGACATGTGCACGGTTCCCAGAAACGCGTTTTCACCTGTTCCGTTGCTGATTCAACATGGCCGACATTATACACATACAGCACACACATGGGGTCGTTATTCGTGCGCAACGCCTCTATCACGCATGCTCATCATTCCCGTACACCCTCTACATAACAAAACATGAACAAACACCCATTGAATTTTTTTTGAGAAAAAAATATGAAATTTTAAATTTTTTAAAATAATTTTAGTATATTTATATAAATATTTTTATTGATCGATTAATGTTTTCATTTAATTAGATACGGTTTTTAAATAATATCAAATCTGCTATTTTAATTTGCATGCTGTAAATAAACACGAAATCCGCCATTTAAGTTTTTTTTGCATTAATAAATACTGAAAAGAATTCTATTTTAAGAATTAATTAAATAATTAAACAATTTAGAATCGAAAAACAAATTAATTATTACAGTAAATAATTATCATATGCAAAAAATGGAAAAATCGGCCATTTTATTTGAAAATTCCTCATAATAAATTACCACAATTTTACAACCACAAATAAATTATTTATCATAATCAATAAAAATGAAAACAAAAATAAAAATGGCCACTTGTCTTTATCCAAATCGCTCTGCACCAACCCTTAATAAAGTACCCTTGGTATTGAACATTACGCATGCGTAAACCACAAAGACCTTCTCCCCCTTCCCCCCATTTCCCCTGGAGCCTCGGATCTAAATCCTAGAGTTCAAGATGGCGGCAAGACACGGCTGTTGAACGCTTCCTCCCACCTGCGTTTGTAAGGGCGGCGCTGCGTTGTGAAGTGAGAAGTGAGCTCAGTTGGTAAGGTGTCTGCAGTCGGTTTACTCGAGCATCCACCGGCACGGCCAAAGCGCACCTCACATTTTAATCGGAGCAGATGAGGGTCTTCGGATGGTTTTTGGCCGGTCGATGATGGACACGAATCCCTCATCCACTCCGAGTCCACCGGTATTCGCCGCTTTCTCGGACGCCGATTCCTCCAGGTAAGAGCAAACAGGTGGGAGACAAGATGGAGGACGGGCTTCTTCTTCTTTAAGACGGTCCACAATTCCCTCTTTTTCCCAACTCGTTTTTCGACTCATCTCTTTGGGCTCGGAATCAAATTGGGATTTATGTTGATTAAGATCCGAAATGCGGGATATATAAATGGGCACGTGATTGGGACCGAAGATAAAGGGCACCATATGTGTGAATCGGAGTGAAAAATGGTTGGTTGAGTGTGACAATTTTGTCGAGTTTGATTTGATTTTTTTGTTGAAAATTGTTGAAAATTGTTTGAAATTTGAATTTTGGGGATTTGTTTTGTGTCGGGGTTGAAATAAGGGTTCGTTTACATGTTTATTACCCCCTTTCTCACCTGGAGGGTCATTGTGATCAGGATAAATGGAGATTTATAGACATAATCGATAAAAATAAATAAAATAATTTGAATAATTACTTTTATTTACGATAATCAATAAAAATTGGTGATAATGTCGATAATTTTGATAATTAATATCAATTTTTCATTACATTTGACAATTTTGATTTAATTTTGTTTAACTGTAAAATATTTACTTTCGGAGGTGTTAAAGCATTAAATTGGATCAAAACCGTTTTCTACGAAAACATTGCTGTTTATATGCAAGAAAAAGTTTTACAAGTTTCAGGATGGGTTTCCAAGTGTGTCGTCATTGACTTTGATGCAACAGCAATTTCTAAAGATAGGTGCAAATGGCCTGAGAGCATTTTTTCACCTCATGTGGTCATAAATCGGCAATAATATCATGGATTGAGGGAGAGGAAGGTTTTAAAGAGAGAAGGGAATAGAAAGAAATTTTGTTTGATTTGCTGTTTGGGTTTTAGGATGGGGCAGTTTAATTGGGGGTATGAAACAGGTGCGTGTGGGTTGATTTGGCACACAGGTTAGTTCGTCCATGCGCGTCAGAACGGTCATCGACAGCCGACTCGTTGGCGACCCCTGCCGGAAGTGGAGTTGCGCATGCTCACAAACGAGCGCATCACTGAATCAAAACTCAAATCACGTATTTGGCTACACCAGCGACGCCTGGGGGTCGTTGTTCTGAGAAGGTGACCCCGGTGTCTTAAAGTGATCATTCTCTTCAACTTATTTTTCCGACATTTTAAATTTTTTTTAATTTTCAAGAAAATCAAATAAAAATTGAATTTTTTGTTTTTATTTTCGTAAATAATTAAAAACCCATAAAAATTAAACAAAAAGTTTAAAAAAAAATAATTAACATAAACAAGAAAAAAATATCGAGTTTTATAAACGGAGAAGGGTTCAACCAACAACGTCATCTGGTGATGTCACGAACCCCCTTCGACGCGTTTCGATGCAACGTTCTCGTCCAAGGGCATTTCTGCATTAGGTTCTCCTGGATTAGGATGGGCGGGGTTCGGCTGTTGAATTCACCTCGAATACCCCCTAAGAAAAATCAGGTGTAAGAATTGAAAATGCCCTCAGGGCCCTCTTGGTAAATGCTCCCCTTGCAAGCGTCCACTGTGGTCGCGTCGCGTGACCTTGTGCGCGTTTCACGCACCTGTGGGCGAAGGTGAAAAGAAAAAAAAATTCCTTCGTTTTCGTGCCTCAATGTACACGTGACGTCATCGAAGTGCAAGAAACTGAAGGATAAGATTAGACGAAAAACCATTCTCTCCATTTTTTTCTCAAACATTTTTTATCATTCCCAACGAAACGCCTTCACGAAACGCGGCATTTCACTAAACCCTCAACGACCATTTATCAATTTCATAAAACATTCCAAAAAAAAAACACAAAAAACCGAAAAAAAAACCACAAAAACAGCAACAAACACAAAAACACGCCAATTTTCCTATCTCAGGGGAACGAATGACGTATCCAATGACGTCACTTGACAGGTGACGAACAAGACGACCGGTTGTGCGCGTAACAGGGCAACGTCCTGTCCGTTGCTTCTTTATCGCTTTACCCCTTTTGATACATGGACGAATTTCACCTGTGAATCTCCAACCACTCCCAATTCCCGTCGCCCTTTTCCCACAGGTGCAGAGTTACCTCACAAAGTTCCCCCGAATCTAACCCCTCTTTACAGAGCCCCTTTTCAAAGATCCCAGGGAGAAAAGTGAAAGAAAGAAAGGTTAGGGAGAGAAGGGGCGGGGAGGGGGAGCGAGGGGAAGGAGGGGCCATCGAATCAGGTCGTCGTACATGTGATTGGCGAAGAGGTACCAATGTGAGACATATTTGTTTGAACCGCAGTAAAGACAAGTTGTTGGCCGAGGAATACCTGCAACAAGCGACACCGGCACCGTCATCTGACTCGGATCGTATGACCGAATTACCTGAAGGCGAAGACGGCTGGAGGGCCTACTACGAGCACCCTCTGACGGCTGCTACGACGGCGATGCTCAATATCAATGGTGGTGACGAACAGTCTTCCAACATTGGATTGTTGTACGAGTACTACAAGCTCCCGTCCATCGACAAGGTTGTTGATAGCAACAAGATCAACGATAAGTACACTTTGCCGGACATCTGGAGGTAGGTTATTTGATTTTTTTTACCTGTTGTTTGTTTGTTTGTTTTTAAGCTTGGTTTCGATACGCATGTATACACGTGTTCCGGTTTCGGTTTAAGGTATAGTTCGAAAGGGATTGCTTTTGGCGTTATGTGGTGGATGAAATGTTTGAATAAGTTGTTATCTAAGTGCCAAATAGTTATTGACTGCTTATGGTGTTGTTTACTCTGTTGTAGACTCGAGTTTTGGTCAATTTTTGGTCAATTTTTGGTCAATTTCACTTAAAAAAGTTGATTTTTACATGTATTCAAAGCCACTCAGTCACTGTTAGTGAACCTTTTATTCACTTGTCAACCGAGTTGCTATATTTGGCCTTTAGAGGGGAGTTTTGCCCCCAACTCCCCACACCATAACCCATAAAAACCCCTAAAAAATCAATATTTCTTCAGCCAAACCCGTAAATCCCTCTAAATTACATCCAAAAGTCCACAAAGCCAACTAAATCCTGATAATTACATAAGAAAAGTGAAAATTGCCAACTTAATTTGCCTCGATCAAATTAATATTCACGAAAGTTTACATCCCTTTCGGGCATAGAGATAATTTGAATGCATGCAAAGAGAGCGAGAAAGAGAAATGTCTTGGCTCCGCTCCCGTACACGTGCGATACATGCGTAAAGGAAGCAAAGCAATGCGATGCAAGCGTGACTCAAGTCGCTCGCTTTGATGACGTAGTGCCGTGAAAGGAAGCCGCGAGGCATCGTCTTCCCCAGCAACCGGTGACGTCGATCTCTACCTCAACAGCGTGAAAAGAGAACCTGAAGATCTGACCAGCAGAAAGAGCCCCGACAAGGATAACGACAAGGCCTTGCACCTCAACGGAGACGCCAATTCGGACCCGGCGTCCATTAAGAGAGAACCCACCGACAGCCCCCTTGCGCGATCGCCTCCCACGCCTGCCGCAACCCCGGTCGCGGAAGCGGACGCCAACTCGTCGAGGACAGACATGTCCACCACCCAATCTTATGCCAACTTCACCAATATGTCGACTGCCTCGTACGAACACGTGACTCAATATGGCGTTCTCCCAGCACCTCAGAATCAGTTCTCCAACTCGTCGAGGGCGTCGGCCGCCACCACTGCCGCAGCCTTCGGAGCCACGAACGATTACTACCGAGATTACTATGTCGGCGGAGATCAATTTGCAGGCTCTGCCACCGCCCAAGATAACAACACGACCTCTTTTGTCGAGAGATACTTGAGGCCCGCAGCGACCACTAATACGAGTTATAAGTCGAATTTGACGGTCGATTTGCCCTCACCGGATTCAGGAATCGGTGAAGCTGCCATCACTCCACGCGATTCTGCCGGACTTCCGCAGGTAAGCCCAACCGCGATCGTTTGGTTATGATGGCGGAGAAGCAGTTTGTTGATTTTTTCGATTTTGTTGCAGATTTTTGATTATTCCGAGCTGTCGCAACAGTCTCAGTTGACTGACACAAGGCCGAGTTCTGCTGCACCGAATGCTCGTCGGCCGTGGAATGATTTCAGTAGGAATTCTGAAGCTGATAAAGTGCAAATACCCAAATTGTAAGTTGTATTTAATTGTACGAATGTTGTTTACATTTATTTTTCATGGCACAAAATTGCATAATCAGTTAATTACACTTTCTTTTCCTGTTACAAATTGTGATAAGATTGAAAAGATTTTAAGACACGTGTTGTGATTAATTTTTCAGGTATTCAACAGTTGGGTTCAGGTACTTCCTCGAAGCTCCAATTTCCACCTCTCAAAGGCGCGAAGATGATCGCATAACGTACATCAATAAAGGTAAAAAACTAAGAGAAAATTATGTAATTTGATCATTTCAATTGGGTCAATGATAACCCCGTGACCAACAACTGGTTATATTCACAAACTATCTCAAAATTATAGGTCAATTCTACGGAATCACGTTAGAATACATCCCAGATGCGGACAAACCCTTGAAAAGCCACACGGTGAAGGTAAGAGTTTGGAAATAGAGATTTTGGTGTGAAAAAAGGTGTAGAAAATCACCTCGGGCGAAGGTGTGGCATTGACCAGGTTGTTTTTTTGCTGATAGAGCATGATCATGTTGGTATTTCGTGAAGAGAAGAGTTCGGAAGAAGAAGTGAAAGCGTGGCAGTTTTGGCATGGCCGACAACACAGCGTTAAACAGCGGATTCTCGATGCAGGTATATTATAACGTAACGATCGGATCGCGAGTGACCGATATGGTGGCCTTGTTCGGGTTTCCGTGTTGCCGCCATGTTGGTGACCTCGGTGTCGGCAACTATTTCGAGCTCGGCCATGGATTTCGAGCAGTTATCCTTCGATCACCCTCTCTCCCCCTGGCGGTGATGTGGAGGTTGAGACGTCACGTCTCTCGAGCGGGAGTGCTGCGTCTAGTGTCGAGTTCGTTCAACCATCTTAGCACGTTTCCTCATTTCTTATTCTAGTCACAAGTTGATGAGTTTTTATGAAAAAAATATTCGAACAACCTTGTGTCTTTTACCCTTTTGCTGTTTCTAAATTTTTTTTCTATCTTGTTTACATGCAGCTATTGGTGGATAATGAAGGTGAAAATAGATTTTAAATAAGAAAAATTTCTTTCTGGCTTCCATTTTGTTTCAGTGTTTTATTTGGTTTGTTTTAGTAATTATCAGATGTGGATTTAATTTGATTTTGATTAGAATTTAATTAAAAGTCATAAAATTGAATTAAAATCACTAATAATAGTAAAAATTGAATTAAAATCCTTAAAAGTGATAAAAATTGAATTAAAATCCTTAAAAGTGATAAAAATTGAATTAAAATCTTTAAAAATGATTAAAATTGAATATAAATTAAATTAAAATCCTTAAAAGTGATAAAAATTGAATTAAAATCATTAAAAGTGATAAAAATTCAATTAAAATTTTTAAAAGTAATTAAAATTGAATTAAAATTGAATTAAAATCCTTAAAAATGATAAAAATTGAATTAAAATCATTAAAAGTGATTAAAATTGAATTAAAATCATTAAAAGTGATTAGAATTGAATTAAAATTAAATTAAAATCCTTAAAAGTGATAAAAATTGAATTAAAATCCTTAAAAATAATAAAAATCGAATTAAAATAGTTAAAAATAATAAAACTTGAATTAAAATCCTTAAAACTGATAAAAATTGATTTAAAATCCTTAAAATTAATAAAAATTGAATTAAAATCCTTAAAACTGATAAAAATTGATTTAAAATCCTTAAAAACAATAAAAATCGAATTAAAATCCTTAAAACTGATAAAAATTAAATCCAAATCACAAAAGTAATTTAAAACCTTAAAAATGATCAAAACCAATCAAAACAATACCAAACAGGACACAAAATGGCTCTTTAATAACAATAATAACAACAATTACTCATTTTTTTCCTCTAATAAATCCAATTCCTGCCTTTCCCATTCGAAACACCAAAAATCTGACCTTGATCTGATTGGTCGCTTCAGATACGAAAAACAGCTCAGGATTGGTCGGCTGCATCGAAGAGGTGGCGCACAACACAATCGCCATCTATTGGAATCCACTGGAGTCCCCAGCCAAGGTGATTATTACAGAACCGACCCCAATCAGAGCATCTTCGCCCCCGCGTGACCCGTTCACGTGACACCACAAATCTCTCATCTTTTTTTCTTTAATTAAAACTTTTTTATTCAATTTTTATTTTTTTTCTTTCCACAGATCAATGTGGCCGTGCAATGCCTAAGTACAGACTTTAGCAACCAAAAAGGGGTCAAGGTAGGTTGGCTTCTTTTTCCTCCCCCGAATGCGCGCGCGCCACGTCCATGGGTCACGAGCGTCCACAAAGGGCAGACGAACCTTTTCCCACCTCCCCTGACCTGATTTGTTGACCCGTCGATGTCTGCATAGTTCATGATGAGAATAAGATGGTTTCAAAGAGCAAATTTAGGCCAACGTTGCCAAATTTAGTCACTAGGAGGCCGACAGTTTATTTTTTCACAATTTAAAAATGGATTCTGTTGATGGAGATTAAGTCTCAAACCCTGATTTTTTTTTTCAACTAGGGTAAAGGTGTATTCAGAGTGTGGGAATGAAGTTCCCACAGATATAAGTCATAAAAATAACATTCCCACCTCATAATTCTCTCTTTTAGCCCTGAAATGAAAAGCAGTGAAGAAATTTGTAGTTGGGGGGAAGAATACTAGGGGGAGTTTGTGAATAGATTCAGAGGGGTTATGAGTAAAATAGGAAAAGGGGGGGTTATTGTTTGCTACCTTTCGAAAGAAGAGACCAAAGATAATAGCATTTTAAGCTTACTTGTTTACTTTTGGAAATATTGGTCTGGGAATATGCATTTTAGAGATCAAAGTTTGTTAAATTTACAAGTGTGAGTTGTAGGTTAAACTTAGGACGATTTATTATGGAAATGTGACCGGGTTAACCGGTCTTCTTCCGAAAGGAATGCAGATATCAATTGTAAGGATAGAAATAAATAATTAATTTGTTTATTTATTTATTTATTTATTTATTTATTTAAATTTTTAATCATTTACTTGTTTTGTTTTTAATTTTAAATTTCATTTTTAGTCTGCCCGAAATTAAATTATTATCATGTCTACGTCTCGACTTGTTTTCGATAAAACCAGAAATATTCTATATCCATCTGTTAAGTAATTTTATGAACATGTATACAGGAAGTGATGGCACTTTGTTCCATATTGAGAAGAGTAGAATAAAAAAATGAAAGAAATAATTTGAAGCAACATTATGGAATGTTGTTTCCATTTGATTTCTCTGTTCCGTTTCATCTAATGATCACCTTTTCTTAATTCCGTCTCAAGTTGGGCGAGTTGAACGAGTAAAATATCGTTTGTGCCTTAAATTGGGTTTGATAGATTAAAAGAAATAAAAAGAGAGTTTAAAACACGATAAGTACATTAAAAATTAGCAGCTCGTAACATATAACTTTACTCAGTAGATAAGTGTTTGCACTTTGTTACGACGGTTAAAACGTGTGTATAATAATTTAACCACAAGTGGTGTTTGTCATCAAAATTTCTTTCGCAGAATAATAAAATAATTTTATATATATAAATATAAATAACATTTTACTTCCGAAGATGATTACACTTTAAAAAACTCGGGTAATTAGGCCAACAAAGACGAGTGCGTGAGGTCGTTAAGCCTTCTTATTTTTTTCTATTTCTTTTTCTTTTTAAATTTTTAAATTTTTAATTTTTAACTTTTTTTCTAACTCAAACTCACGTTGGAAATACTAAAAAGAATTTAAAATTAAAGTTAACACATTGTTTAAGAATTATTCACGTAATTAGAAGCGAAAATTTATTACGTAATTGTAAAATTTCGGTTGAAAAATGTTTCAGTCGAAGCGCCATAACTCATTCCGTAATGCATTCGACAAACACGTTCCATAAATCAACTTTTATGTCTCTTTCTCAACTAAATGTATCAACACTGTTTAGAAACACTCAAATATAATATCATATATTTTATTTCCAGGGATTACCACTTCACCTACAAATCGATACCTTCGACGATATCAGAGATACGGGCGCACCTCCAGTGCACAGAGGTTATTGTCAAATCAAAGTTTTCTGCGATAAGGTAAGCACATTTTATTTACAAATCCAAATTCAAATCTCAACGGTTTTCCTTGTTTTTAATTTACCAGGGCGCAGAAAGGAAAACCCGGGACGAAGAAAGGAGAGCAGCAAAACGAAAACTATCAACTCCAGGACGGAAGAAATCCGAGGAGCTGTATCATCCCCCTTGCGACAGATCTGAGTTTTATTCGATGAGTGACCTGCTCAAACCTCCGGTTCTTTTTACACCGACCGGTGATCTCGATAAGGTGAGTGCTCACTCCAGGGCTTCCTATGAAATATCGGTCTGGGTCACGTGATAAGTGTGTGATTAATCACTTGGTTTGTTCGGGTCGGGAAGAATAATTGATTCGTGTGGAGCGATAACCAACCACGGCTCTTTATTAATGTGTATCAGGTTTATTTTTATGTTTTGTGATTACTATTCGTAAGGGAGTACTGTTATGCCGGAAATGTTAGTGCTATGAGAGTGAAATGGGTTTTTTTTTTTTGGAAATATGGACGCTGAAACTGGTTTTTGGCTTTTTTTTTGGTTTTGGTTGTTTTTTAAAGGAAAATTTGGATTTAATTCCTGTAGAGATTTTAAGATGTAAAAAAATTAAGTACGAAATACGAAATTTAAAAAATTCAATAACAAGTATTACGTAATTAACTACCCAGGGTCGATTTATCGAAGACGTAGCCAGGGGCTAGTTCATTTAGGGGCCCTAGAAGAAAACATTACATTAATTACGTCTTTAATTTTCATAAAATAACTTTATTTTTTAGGAAGTAAGGGCCCGGGGCCCGGGGCCCTGAGCTGATATACTTTGAGGGCCCAAAAACAAAGCTTATTTTTTCTAATAACACATTGTTAGGGCCCTGGGCCCTGGACTTTGGGCTCTGAGCTAATATAATTTGAGGGCCCTAAAAAACAAGTCTTTTTTTTTAAATAAGACATTTTTAGGGCCCTGAGCCCCGGGTCCTAAGCCCCGGGTCCTAAGCCCTGAGCTAATATATTTTATGGGCCCCAAAAAACATAGCTTTTTTTTCTAATAACACATTTTTAGGGCCCTGGGCTCTGGGTTCTGAGCTAATGTACTTTGAGGGCCCCAAAAAACAAAGTTTATTTTTTAAAAAGCCAGGGCCCTGGGCCCTGAGCTGTTAGGATTTGAGGGCCCCTAAAAACAAGGCTTTTTTTATAACACATTTTTAGGGCCCTTAGAAATTAATTATCTTAGGATTTTAATTGATCAATTTTAATTTCCATCAATAATTCTCTTTCTCAATTTCATCCTTAAAAGACAGCCATTTTTATTAGACCTGACATCTGGTAACAACTCAATAAACACAAAAAATAAACTTTTATAATTTTATTGCAATTATGCATTTAGGCCTTCCATTTTACTACATAAAAATCTGTTGAAATATTTATCACCCCATTTGACCTTTAAGATAACACCTTGAACATTTTGTTTTACTATCCTTTTTATAAAATATCTTTATTACGAGAATGATTTTTTCAAACATAATTTATCTATAACTCACCTCATTCTATTCATTATATACCACTAAAAAATTGCCCACTTATCCATTACACATAAAACAAGCAACAACAACAGGCCTTGTTAATAAACGACCTTGACTCGGCAAAAATCTGCATAAAAACACCTACACGAGTCAGAAAACCTCAAAAAATGTTCACATTTCATCTTTATACGTCAAAAAAACTCCTTTTAAACCTTCTCTAATAATACTTTCAATTAATTACATAATAACATCTCAGAAAACTTTAAAAATCGCTTCACTTCAACCTCCATTTTTGACCCGAACGATTCCTATCAGGTGACTCCCATTTCAAATTACCACCGATAGATCACGCCATCAGATCCCCATTTTAATCTACAAACATGGCGAAAAACAAACACTAAATCTTCCTATTTATTCCAGTTAACAAGCATGGAACTGAATTTTTACGGAGCGGAAGAAAACAGCCCAGGGTAAATCACCATATTTAACCAAAACTATCAAAATCTAACAATTTATCCCTATTTTTAAAGTTTGGAAAAGAAACTGGAAACAGTAGACAATGCGGTGGACAATGTCTTCGCAGCGCCACCTGTCAAAAGAAACAAAATAGCCCTGCCTGGGGATAGAGGTGAGTTAAGCACCCCTCCAACATCTAGACAACGTAATAATTTGGACAACATTTTATCCGAGATTTATTTACTTATTTATTCTATTTGATCTATTTTTATTTCCATAGTAATGCTTTATGTTCGTCGCGAGGAGGAGGAAGTGTACAATGCGCTCCATTTAGTGCCACCTTCGCTAGGAGGGTTAGCGACCGCAGTGAGTGGTTTTTGTTATTCTTTATTGTTAAAGCCCCTTCCCTACCCCCTCATTATTCTGGAGGACAAAATAACTGTAGGGGGTTTTCAGAAAGAAATTAAATGTTATTCAAAGAGCTAGTTTGATGCAATTCATCTGCGAGACCATTTTTTTTCTCCCATTTTAAAGAAAGATGTGTATCTCTTGCGATGTTTATTTATTTATATGGCGTATTGTCATTTGTTTTGCTCAAGTAGCATTGTTTATGGTGATAGGTTTATATTTGAACATGCCAAGTTGTCATATTGTTAGTTAAGTTCTTATTATTTGTTTAATTGAGGGAAATCAAGTAGAAAATGCAGAGGAAATAAGGAAGAAATGTTAAAATAAAGAAAATCATTAATAGTAGAACAAATCTTAAATAAAAACATTAACTATAGAACAAATCTTAAAAATAGAATTCTCACTCTAGTGGCAAAATGCATAACTAAATACAAAAACAAACCCTTAATAAAAGTTAGTTTTTAGTGTATGTGCGATCGCTTTTATTCAAGGTCAGTGACTTATAAATCAGTTGGATAAGTTGATAGTGAAATAATTGCACTAAATCTAAACAAATGTTTACGTTTTAATATTTAAAATCTATTTCCTTGTCTTGTAGTTATGGAAACGTGCATTGGATTTTATACTCTTTTAGTGTGCATGATGTAATTAGCACACACATCACGTTCATATGTAAATTCAAATCCTCACTATCTTCTTTTACGACCAGCACTTACTTAAGAAAAAAATACACAAAGAAATAAATAAATACACGCAGTTTGAAATTAGAATGTAGCCTAAATCGAATTTATTTTCACCATTAAAGAAGCAAGCAGCACGCTGCACTTCCATCTAGTGGTAGATTGTGTGTACTTGCTTAGTGACGTCACATTTTCTCAAATCTATCGCTTAACACTAGATTGGCCAAGAGTTGAATTTTCTCTAGACAGTTAACACAAAATTAGTGCCCTAAGTTGAAAATTATTAAAATAATATCAACTTAAAACATTAAATTTATCATTGCTCATCAGAGAGCACTCATATACAACCAATTTTATAGTAATCACTGATTCCACAAACCAAACACACAAAACAAAAAGACATCTAGTGACAACTTCGAGAAGCATGTTCAAATTAAAACCTATCATTGACACGAGATAAAATTCAAAAATAAATTCAAATAATGTCCCATGAGTCTCGCGGCTGCCACAAAACTAGTTCATTCCTGGCATGGCCACTCATGTATATCTCTGCTAATTCCAGATCGAAAACAAATACAAAATTAGCGCCTCGCGAATCAGGAACCTTTTTAAGCGATCACGGAAAGGGTAAGTGGTGAACGTTATTTTGTCTTCCACGTTTTCTTCCCACATCACCTTTCAAAGGCCATCTCGAGCTTAACATCGCAAGTATTGATTTAGTTTTTAATTTTCAGGATTACGGTCAAGATGGACGACGAAATGATCCGTCATTACTGCAACGAGGACACTTTTATTATTGAAGTGTGCAAAGTGATGGATGGTGATGTTGACGGATTCGATATTACGCTCACAGAATTGTAACGGATCGAACTAGAAAGGAAATGAAAATCAACATAAAATTGTCTAAAAAATATATATATATATTATTAAACCGACTCAAGTTAGAAGTCATCGAAAACAAAATAAGGGGATGGAATTAATGAAAAAACCAGTGATGGACCTCATATGATGATCTCGCAAAATGGAAATTGATGGCCAAGACATCGTTCCGTTTGAACTTGATTTAAATAATTGAATAAATTTAATAAGAAAAAAATAAATGGTCATTGAAAAACATTTTTTAAGTGACCGAAAATATTTTAAAAAAGATAAAAAAAAGTTACTCAAAATCGAAAATACTCAACTTTAATGAATCTCTCGAAAAATGAAAATTTAGTTTAAGTTTTAATAGAAAAATTTGAAAAAAAGGAGAAAAAGAGAGAAAAAAGTGTTCTTTCAGTGCCATTGTGTTACCTGAGCCAAATTAGCAGTTGATAAAGCTAACTAAAAACTAATGAAATAAGTGCATTTCTGAGTGAAGTTGGTACCACGAACCAGGAAGAAAGAGAATTCGACCCTTTGGTGCAAGATATACTGGACAGTTGATTGATCATTTTGTAAATGTTTCCGACGTGACGAAAAATGGCCGAAAGCTGAATTTGATTGCGGGCCTAAATGTTTATTTTTTATTGTAGTAAAATTTTATTAAGCAAATTTAAATGTCTACATAAATAAATACTAAATTAAAATTGCCATTAAAAAATTCCAGATTGTTTATAAAACATTTAAATACATCTACAAGAGAAATACACAAATGAGATTAAATTCATTGAATGCCATATCCTATGCAACAATTCGCAATAAATAAATGGAATCTTGAAATATGGTAATTTATTTGATAAAATATGAAAGTATTTAAATTGTAGACATTTAAAATGATTTAAAATGATTCAATGCTGTGAAGAGATTTTTTTCTTCTGCATTTACTATGTTTTGTATTATTTATGTGAAAGTTGTCAATGAGTGATATGGTATTAGTCAGTTGCTTGATCATTTTATAATGTGCTTTTGTGTAACTACTAAAACGTGACATTGAGATTGAAGTGCAGGTCGAATATCATGAAGATGACCCAATGAACAAGTGTTGAAATGACGCACAAAAGAATCAACTTATTTAGTTATTTCTGTGGTAAAGTAATAAGAAAATATTAAAAATAAAAAATAGTCCTGTAGAAGTGCCAACAGACTATATATATAATTTGTATAATCCATTTTTTTTCTGTGCGAGAGTTGTTTTACAAGTCGTAGCTTAAAGTTTATTAAGGATAAATGTTTGTTATTACCGTCATGACAATTAAAATTAGTTACAACTGTTTTTCTGAGTGCATTGTATTATCTTTATTATATTTTTCTTTCTACAAAAATGATGATTAAAAAGCAGAATAAAGAGAAAAGATAATTATTATTAATAAACTATTATTTAAGTAATAAAATCTTTGAAAATGTTCGTTTTGTTGTTTACTCTCTGCTGTGCGTCTTCAAATTTATAAACACTTTACATTATTACCACCAGATGGCCGTCATTACCATGGCTGGAATGTTAATGTTAATACATATTGGTATTTTTGAAATATGCATGTGATGTCATGTGCCCTGATTGGCTAACAGTAAGGTGACATTTTTGGTCTCCTACAATCTCCTACAATCAGGTTGAATTTTCATTTGATTTGGTGACATCATCAGTCTCCAAAATTTTGCTAGGCTAAAGGTCCATTGGTGGTAGTAAATTGGGACTCATCATCTTACAAATATTTGATTAGCACTATCTGTTAGGCAAATTTATGAAGTGTCCCATTGACCACATATTTGTACATAGACACACTGTCTATGTACAAGTATGGGACACTTCATTGGTCAGGTGAGAGATGGTCATACATTCTCAATACAGGTAAACGTCGTTTTGCGCCGGTTCGATTTACGCCGATTCACAATTACGCCGGTTTGTGCCAGCGTGGGATTCCCCGGTTTGGCCGACAACAGACAACAGTAGGCGCCGCGATTCTAACAGCAGACACACTTTTACACGTTGTTTTGTTTGTGTTCATTTTACGCCAATTTTTTTTACGCCGGTGTCTCTTGGAACGAAACCCCAGCGTAAAACGACGTTTACCTGTATATAAAAAATACTCAATTATATAACAATTATACTTTTAATTCCACATAAATGTGAGCTTGGGAAATGACAAAGATGACAAAGATGAACTTGTATCATATTTTGAAGTAAGTGAAAATAAGGCTTCATACTCTGATGATAAATATATTCAAGACACCACTCTTTAAAAATTTGGCAGAAAAAATTAAAATTAAAGTTTTAAATTAGGCTAGAACAATTAGTTCATCAGAGAGAAATGAATTTCGTAATGAAAAATTTTATGATAAAATTATGAAATGTTATTTCACTATTACATCTTTAGGGACTAATCTTAGGCTGGGAGACATAAGTAGACATAGTAATACTGAGCCACATGTAATGTACACTTTAATTATTGAAGATCAGTTAATTAATTGATCATCCATCTAAAACACAAGGAATAATGGAAAGCTATCAAAAATATTTAAGTACATTTATCTTAATGATTATATAGGTTAGATGATCTAGTTGCTCTCCACTACAACTCTACAATAAACATGGAAAAAAGTTTCAAGAACATGTGTTCAGTCTGCTACTTAGATGTCAACAGGCCTCACAAACTCTAGTTTTGGTTTAGATTCCATTCAGAGTTGTGGTCAACTAGCTATTAGAGTAGTCTGAGCATGTGTAAATCATTTTTGGGCTGATAACCAGTTTTTTTGCAATGAAACATTCGTTTCTCTTGCAGATTTTGGGTTAAGCCTAAAATTTTATTTTGTTGTATTGTGTATACGGTCGCAAAATTTCCCATTCTCTTGTTTGACATGATGGTCAGTTTGGCTGATTTATCATAATAATTGGTAAAAAGATGAGACTCACTTGTCAGGTGAGAGGATAGAGATGATTTTATCATATTTTTAAGGCTTTGACAGCCAGCTTTTTGTGTGGACCTTTGGTTTCTTTTGCAAATTTGTGGTTTCTTAAGTATTATCAATTTTCTTTATTTTTCATTTTGGCCTGCTTGAGCAATTTATTTAGTTTTCTGAGGTTGCAGAAAAATAGAAAATATTTGTGAAATAGCTGAAAACAAAATTTCTAACTTTCAGGTTATGTTTATGGTATACTGACTGTCTGATCTTTATTGATCTGTCAGTGTCTTGCTCCTACATAACCAATCTTATTTATTGGGAAATAAATAAAAATTTCTTATTTTTATAGATTCAGACTTGTTCCTAGGAACTTGTACATAGGATCCATAGGAGAAAAAGGTTGTTTCAGTCTCTTATTTATGAAAAAACGAGTATATTTATCTGTTCTGAACAGATATTGGTATTCCAGAGAAGGAGTATGTTTGTGTACGGCCTGTTTAGCTGTTTTTATTATGGCTTATTTGGCTTTCACATCTTTGCCTCTTTCGAGAATCGAGCAGTTTGGCTTTTTTATTCTTTCTACTAGGCTCTATGCTTTTTATCTCTCTTCTGGATAATTCCGTTTGTTTGTACTAAGAAATTAAGAACCAAAGATGTATTTTGTTTATGTCATGGTTTATTTTCTCTCTGTGATGACAATCGCACACTGACTGTATGAGGATTGCTCCAGGACCATAACCTGATACATTCGTATTTACTACGAGTGTCAGGGCCTATTTGTGCATAGGTAGCATTTTCCCATCAGGCAGAATTCCTTTTTTGGAAATTTTAACAGTTCGACATTAGTTGAGTCTAATTCTACATAGTGTTTATACTTTAAATAGTTTGAAGGTTTTTAGACCTCAAATATAGATCATTCGTAGGTTTCTAAGCCCAGAATATGATTTTTGGCTTTTATTCTCCTGCATGGGTTTGTTTAGACGTCTAATATTGAGTATCGAGGCTTTTAGGTGACAAAAGGGCGTTCTAAAGTTGGTGAGACATGATTTTAGTCCTCTCTTGGAAAGCTTTAGAGTAGTTATGTACATCTTCTTGGGGGGTTCTTTGACCCAATGTGGTCCTGATTTTACAAGTTTTCCTTGTTTTTGATAGGTGGGTGGGCGGGGAATGCTTTGGCATTTGGTGGTTAGGTGGTGCATGCATTGTGTTTGCTGTCATGGGTCCGTTTGCAACTGGTTCTGGCATCGTTACTGCTGTGTTCCACCAGATCCTCCTTTACTGCACCTTTACAAATAGCTTCCAGCGTGTAACGTATTAGTTTCATAACGTGTTTGCCCTGTCATTGAAGAGATCCAATATTCTTATGTAAGTTCTGTTTTTTGACTGTCTCAAATGTGGTTCTTTTAACTGTTTCATAGTTCTTTCAAATTTTAATAGGGCAAATGCAGTTGTTGTGTTATTTTCTAAAACAGCAGTTTTCAAGCAGGTTTCAGTATAACCGTGATAGTGTGAACCAAGCATGCCAGAAATTTTCTCTGTGCAGGTTTTTCTAATACGACCATTCATTGCGTACGTTGCATGCAGGTGCCAAATTAAAAGGCGGCTAAATCATCAGGGATGACATCATTGTGTACAGTAAACACATTTAAACATCTGCTGCCACATTGGTTCAGACCTACATTTAGATACTTACAGAAATGGCTAAAATCAAGTTTGCTAAGATTGTGCAACTGGTATTATCCATACCAATCTCCACAGGTGTGCCTGCAGATCCACTTTGCTGTTTTATTGCACTAGGTAGGCTGAATGGGTATCCCTTTGGTTTTTATTATCAGCATTGCATAACTCTAATCAGACTTGGATTGTTAGATTAGCCAGGTGCTTTATTAACCTAGTTAACTTACTGGGGTGGGTTGAGACTTTCAGAGTCTTCGAACCGGAGTTAAGCCTTTACAGTCACAGTAGCGCATAGGATATGAATGAGACAAAAAATTAATTCTATCAGGCTCAAAATCCCAAGGACAGGCCACCAAATATGACTGCCTCTCGCTTCTCTTCAAGGTTTTGGTGTCGGAAAGAGACGAGGGGACGGAGCATAATAAAGAAAGGCATAAGAAATAGTTAAGTTCAGTAAATCATTATTTACCACAGCCTTCTCTCATCACTTACCCACATCTGAAGCATGCTGCTGTTAAGTCAGTGTTGCTCTGAAACCCCAATCGAGCCCAATGACCAGTTGGTCTAACTAAGACCTCACCCTGCATTGAGTGCAGGGTTTAGCTTAGCTCAAGACAACCTGGCAGGCCTGTAGCAGAGAGGCAAGATTGCCTTTTGCTTGGAATGGCATCTGCGTCTCAGAAGGAGATTAGATGTTTACAGACCAAGAAAGCTGGAAATGTGACCCTTCAGGTCACAGTCCAAGACCAGACCTTTGATCCTGGTTGCCCAGGTGCTGTATATATACAGGCGGCCAATCAGAGGGAGACCTTTCTCCATCCTAAGTGACCCCTAGCGGACTTGTGGTTCTAAAGGCGGTCACAGCCTTTTTGATCTTCTCCCTAAGATCATCATCAGAACTGTGGTTTTTAACTATCTGCAAATGTATAGAGACAAAGCAGATAGTTAAAAACCACAGTTCTGATGATGATCTTAGAGAGAAGATCGAAAAGACCTTAAATATTGAAGTAATAGGAGTCAACATGTGTAAATAAAACCAAAATTAATTTTAAAATAACATTAACACATGTATAAATTTAAATAATCCAACAAGACTGCAGTCTTTGTGCCAAAAAAGGGCAAAAAAGTACCTTGCACAAATGTAAATTGCAATTTTCTGTACAAACGTAATAAATTTGTAATATTATGCAAAAATTGATTATAGTTCACTGTATTTAGATAGTATAACCTGTTTCAATCAATTAATTTTTATATTTAATCCATAAATATTTTATTATTTAAGAATTAACACATTCTAAACTTTTGCACAGCACTGTATATATTTGCTGATATATTGATCAATTTTTTATATTTTGTTTTAATAATAATATTGCTTTGATACCTAAAAATAAAATAATTTTAGAAGTCATAGATGAGTCATCTACTTGAAATAAACCTAGAACACTAAAAACCTGTGATTCGTCAATTAACGCCAGATGGTTCACGATAATTATCAGACATACAAAGTCTTGAGTCTAAATAGTTAACCATTTTATCGTTGCATTGAGAGATAATTGTACAGTATATTTTAGATAAAAAAAACCAAAGGATAAGGCTGAGAAATTCTTTCACAGAAGGCCAGCAGCGCCATCGTGTATTAAATTTTCTAACCAATCGCAACGAGCGAATTATTTCCGTTCTATTTACTAATGGCCGGCGAAAATGCAAGCAATGAGAACCAAGTGGTAGCGGATGAAGCTAAAATAAATTCGTCGGAAATAATAATAATAGGTGCAGGTTTAGCTGGATTAACGGCTGCTCATCACTTGACATTAAATGGAATTACAAATTTCAAAATCTTGGAAGCTCGAAACAGGATCGGAGGCCGAATCATGACCATAACATTAGGTTTGGCTTGTTTACACTGCTTTTATTCATTTATTTATTCATCATTTTTTATTTTTAATAGGTTCACAGAACATTGAATTAGGCGCAAATTGGATTCATGGCGTCCTTGGAAATCCAATTTACGAATATGCATTGGCAAATAAACTAGTTGATATAAATCTTGATAAAAAGCCCCACAATGTAATCGCAACTACAGAACAGGGTAAAAGAATTCCTATAAAAGTTTTACAGGTGATGTTTAAAAATTTCAAAGCATGTCTTACTTGTATTGATTAAATAATAAATTTTATACTTAATTTTAGGATGTTTACGAGCAATATTTTTGGTCATACAAAAAATGCGAAGAC
>JAQFZN010000896.1:0-21241 GCA_034687075.1 Geophilus carpophagus | reverse complement strand
GTGTTTAAAGCAATAAACACCTGTTCTTATTGTTCATTCTACATTCTTTGAGCCTGACCACTGATTTATTCCCACACCCTTAGGCTTATTCTGTTCGTGTTAAATAAAAGTTAATGACCTACCTTCGTTTCTTAAAACCTATTATATATAATTTTATTCTATAATTATGAGTAAGTACTAAACGTGCACTTACTTTCCATCGACTGCTTCTAGTATTTTCGCCTTAATGCCTAATTCATGAAACGCTGCTAACATTTTTTTTCTCCTTTCATCTCTTCGTAATAAATTAATTAAATAAACCTAAAACAAGTAATTTAAATATTAAATTAAATCTTAGTATTAAAGGGCAATTTACTGAATCATATTACTTGATCAAAATCTAATGTGTCAAACTCTGGGTGTCTTACGTAATCCAATAAATGTTCTGACGGTTCTATAGCTGGATTTTCCACTAAATTAAGACCTTTAATTAATGTCCGTTTAAAATTTCCACAAATTTTACAACTAACCGTTATTGTATCTGCATAATGTTTGAACTTTTATGTTCATAAGTTGATCGTAATCATCTGCTAACTTGTGATTTGGTTCTAATGGCACCATAAGTGATCCATACATTTCCTTATTGACAACATGAAGAGAAATGTCTAAAATATTATTTATATTAGTCAAATTTTGTTATAAAATGTGAAATAATAAGAAAAAATTACCAGCTGCTTTAGCTGACAATGCAAATGCAATAATATCATCTTCAGGAACATTGAATTTCTTATTTTTACTTGGATCAAATGATAATAATTTGCTTTTTTCAGAACGTAAATCAATCAAAACAGAGGAATGTACCATTGGAACTTGAAAGCAACCACTTTTCTTTCGTTCTAAAATTGGCATGTATTCTTCAGTTCTTTGGTAATAATACTATAACATAATTCTTATTAATTATTATTTAAAAAAAATAAATAAAAAATAAAATAATACCTTTTCGTTCATTCCGCACCAATAATTTGAATAAGCGCCTAAAGATTCCAACATGGGTGCTACTATTTCACTATTAAATAAATTAACGGTAATGTTACTAGAAATGACATATTATATTTAAAATCTTACTTATTTTGTTCTATTAAAGTATTCAACGTTTGGTTGTGAATTATAAATACATCAGAATCAACAAACTTGAAAAAGAAAAATATGTTCAAATATTAGTGATCTAGCTTCGACTTTTACGATGTTCCCTATTATTTTACCCAAACATAATCTGCCCACATCATCCTAGCAGCATGTAAAGCTTCTTCTTTCATTCGAATTATGTGTCTAAATCGTTTAGGAGACCAATGAGTCGAGCTAATTTCATCTTCAAATTTCGTTGGCACAGGATCAAACTTAAAGTTTACATCATGATAGAATTGGCTTTCTTTGTTTAACCATGTGTGTAAAACTTCAATTGTGTTATCTACATTATGATCACTTCGTATCCTGAAAATAAATAATTTACAAGCTTAATTTCTAAGATTTATCATGCTGTGATGTTATTACGACGAGCTGTCGTCTGCTTTAAAGCTTATAGCCAACGCCCCACATCAAATTGCATTAATAAAACACAATCTTTTTTTCAGTTTAAAAAAAAATTAAGTAATTAGAATGCATTCATTTCAACATATTATTTATAAAAGTTATAATTCTTACCATAAAGCAATCCTGTTTTTCGGATAATCGAGTTTTTCTAACCACCCTAAGAAGTATGGCAACGTGTGAGCTTTGTTCCGTGCAAATATTACAACTAAAACTGTTTCCTTTAATCGTCTATTGCCAATTACATCTAATGGAGTAACGAGAGATGGGCATAAAATGAGAGATACGAAACAAAAGCTTAATATTTTTATCCTCGACAGTCTCCAATATTTGTCCGATGCCATGTTTCTTTCGACTGCTAAGTATGGAAAAGCTGAGGGCTAAGTGCAGTTATTTTTTTTACAATTTCATCTTTGGGTTATATTTCATTATCAATAAACTACTTTTCCGTAAGTAATACGAAACATGTTAGTTCAAAATTATGTAATAATTTTATGTAAAGGTAATCGATACATTTGCAAAATTCAATGAGTCGTAACAACGCTTCCGTCGATCTGCGAGGTTTGGATCTTGTTCCAGATCACCGAGTGCTACATCCTACTGTGATCAAGGTTGTAAACCCTAGGATCAAGGACTGAAAAGATCAAGGACCTATTTTTTTTTTTTACTTTTTTTTTCTCTATAAACTAAAAAGAAAGTGGATTGATAAAAACTTGCTTGATAACTATTAAATGACATTGGGAAAGATTAATGAGGAAGTTTCCCACAATTGTCAGCTGGAAGATGAAATTAACACAAGAAAAAACAATTTGTTTTTATAGCATTCAATATTTATGTCAATAAGTTACACAGCAAACTACAGGTCTTTGCAAGTAACAAAATAATTAAATTTTAAATTAAAAAAATTCATTCTTGCAGACCAAAATGTGACAAAATGATTAATATAATCAGGTATATGCAAGTAGGTATGAATTTCATTCTTTTCATTTTAATACAAACTATTGAGTTCTCTAAATAAACAAGTAAAAATCATACTTTTACGAATACTCCATATAAATATTAAGAAGAATTCATTTTCGAAACTGGATTTTGGAAAAGCTATGCCATAAAATTACATACATAGTATGTGTCTGCATAAATATCTGATTAACCCAGATTCCATAAGAAATATTCTAGATCCATTAGAAACAATGAAAATTATTTGACAGTTCCAAAAAAAATTACAAAATAACCAAAACAGTTTTTATCCTCTAAATTAAATTCAATTTTGAGTAATTTTGCAATTCAGCTGGGAATGTTTTTTTTCTGTTTATTAGTTTTCTTATTAATGTATTTTATTAAAATATTGGAACTGAAAAATTTAACTCAAAATTCAACAAAGTAAAACAGAAATCCTTTCAAAAGTATTTCATATTTTCTTACAAGTTTATAACTACAATAAAAAAATTATTCTCTTAAATATAAATAGGCCTTCAGATTCTAGCAGTTTACAATATTTATGCTACTTGAATAAACTAATTGTCAAAATGACAAAAATCACTACACAGTTTACAATTAACATGCCAGAAGTAGAATATGGTATAAAACCTACCAAACTACACTTCAATTTGACAATTTGCAGCCTAAAAATTGCTTTAATTTTATTCAATTTATTTTATTTTAAAATATTTATATTCATTTTAACAAAAAAGTAAAATGAAATTTAACTCAACTCCACGTAATTCTAAAATTAAGTATAAAGAATGTACAATTTTATCTCAACGTAACAAAATACAATTTGTCAATTGTCAAACTAAACAGAAATATTTTTAAAAAATTAAAATTTGCAAAATACCTTAAAAAAATTTTAGTTCAGAAAAAGTTTAGCAAGGCAATTTGAAACTGCACATAAGTATCAGGCGATATAACTGAAAAGTCTAATGTAGACCACTAAACAGCACGCACACACACTTTCACATCAGTTTTTTTATTATTATTTCATTCTAACTACTGTTTAGAAAAATTAAAAAATCCAAAGATTTCTTTACCAAGCTTTGTAGAGCACAATATTATATGCCTTTGACGTGATTGGTGCAAAATAAACCAACCAAATCTCACCAATCACAGCAACTGGTCTATATCATATCAATAACCCATAATCCTATTCGTAATTGGTTATAATAAACCAAACTTTAACTTTCATATCATATGCTAAACATCAAATTTTTATACTTTGGTTACTAATCAACCAACCAATTAGTTTCAACATAAATTCTGTTGAACTTTTGGTTTTTACTCACTAATGTATTCTAATATGCGCGTATCTGATATTTCATTAATCATTTCCTAAATTTTTTTAAATTAAAAAATTGCTACTGGTTTCAGTCAAGACTTTGAGGTTATTGGAACCTGACCTGATTAATTTCGACAGTTTAAATCTAATTTGTTACTTAACCACTCACAATCAGCATAACACCAATCACTGTGACTGATCATAAATCAAAGCTCACCGATCACTGTTCATTACCAATATGGTATTTTAAACTTATTTTAACACAAAATTTTAAAACGTGCCCCATTAATCTATCATTTTCGAAGGAAAATTTGTTTCTTTTATCCCTTCCCTGATGTATAAATTAAAAAAAGTTATTTACAGTTAATTAAATAAAATTAAAAAAATCTCCTTCGTATAAACTTTTTCTAAATAAGTCCACCCATTTTTATGAATGATGGGTATAGAAAAAATTAGTTTAGAGAAAAATTAATCTATTCTTTTAGACATCTTACATAGCAAGAAAATGAAAAAGTTATTAGATGCTCATTTTTGTTTTGCTGCTGTTTTCTTTTAGTTCAGTACAAAATGCGCATGTAGCGACAAAACAAATTAAATCTGCCCTCTTTTTGATAAACTTAAAGGTTTACAACCGTTGCCTCTGTTTCTAGTGCTGTCTGCGTGTAAAGTTTTCTCACAAATGTTATTTTTAGCATTGGATTTTTCCTCATCTGAAATTTTTAATAAATGTTAATACCTTCTCGCAAAATTATATTTTTAAATGTACCTGCTAAATGATCATCTTTCCTTTCACCTTTCCAATTGCTCTCATCTTGTTCAAGTTCATACAGCCATCTTTTTTCAGCTTCTCGCATATCTTGAGCAACTTGCAATTCATATGCTTCCTATATAAATAAAAACAAATAAAATAAATAAAAATTAAACAAACTAAACTCATTTTAGACAATTATACTTTCCTTTACCTCATCACTTCTTTCTTCATGATACATTTCCGGCTTCCAATCTGATGACAAATTAGAAACATCACCCCAAACCTGCTGCTGATTAGGACAATTATTTTTATTCTAAAATACAGAATAAGTAAAATTATAGAAAAAAATAGTTAAAATTGCTTCAAATATTAATTACCATTTGAATTTCTAGTTCCTTATCACGTATTCCTTGTTCAATTACTTGCAATTCCTGATGTAAACTGTCACCCTCTGTTAAAATAACACTGGGTTTCGAGGTACGGTTCACAACCTAAAGTATGACACGTTATGAAAACAAATATAAAAATTAAAATAAATGTTTTACTTCTAAATTGCTGATTTGTTGCTCCAAACTATGTAATTCCAATTTCATTCTATCACAATCAGTTATAGGTGTCCTAAAAATATATAATCACAAATGTAAAAATTTAAATCAGTTTGTGTCGAATTTAAATAAATCCATTCTACTTCGTAAGTATTAATCAATGATAGTATAATAAGCATCTAATCAGTTGTCTTATTTATCTGACCAGAGTTTTTACTTTCATATATCACAAATACAAAACAAAAAAATATTATATACCCTTCTCGCAGAGTCCATAAAGGAGCAGTACCCTGAGGCATCAAAGTAACTGTATCATAAGGCTGAACATACACAGGTGTTGATTCCACAATTCCATGGCCAACAGCAATATACTGCTCACAACTATTCACCGGTGCTCGTAAAGATCCACTCGTAATTTTTGATTCACCTTCCATATCTCTCTTTACGTATGTAGGCTTAATTGTTGTCCCAGTAGCAGAATACCACACAGGCATTGCACCGGCAACCTGTAAAGGTCCATGCACCATTGGAGTTGACACAGTGCCTTCACCTAAAGATGCGTTAACTTGAATTGGATTCGATGGGCGTATTATTGTTTTAGCCGTTCGAGAAATCGGTCCAAATTTAGACACAATGGGAGGATCAAAAGGAATAAACTGATCATCTTCGGTAGGATTAAAATGGCTAGAGCCACCACCTTCTCGATAAATCCATTTGCTATTTATCATTTGTTTCTCTTGTCCAGCTGATGCTATTACTACACCAGCTGATACAGTAGTTGGAAGCCGTGAAGTGGGAGTTTTCATTAAAGTGCTTGTTTCATCAATCCACTGTAAAAAATAATTAAATTTAGTATAAAACTAAATTAAAACAAATATTATTTACAGTAGTAGTTGTGGAAGTAGGTGATGAGTATTTTTGTGAAGTAACTGTGCCTGTCGTTACACATCGAACTTTTTCCAACTGCATTAAAATTTCTTGGCGTCTTTGTTGTAAAGCTGCTAAACTTTGAGTTATATTACACTGAAAAATACATAAAATTAAATTTAGATTTAAAAAAAATTGCTCAAATAAATCACTAACGGGAACTGCAGTTGAAACTTTCCCAATTCGTGATGTTATAATAATAGGTTGACCAATAATGTTTGGTGGTTTTCCGTTCCAAGTGGTTGCTGTGGAAACTATTTTCTCCTTCAGATGAGGTTCGACTCCATTTCCAACTCCTTTAGAATTCGATGTGTCACTCATATCATGTGATACGTGACTAAATTGAGTTCCGGGAATGGTAGCTGGGATCATGCCCAGTGTGTGGGTACCAGTACTGTAAACAATTTAAAAATAACATATATAAAGTCAAAAACCTTACTTAATTCGCAAAAAAATATACCTGTAAGTTTCAGGATACACCACCGGATTCCCTGTAAAAACCTGCTGATTACCATATAATGGTTGTCCAGCAGCCGCATATGGATTCGTTCCAGAATTGTACGGTTGATATACAGGTGATTCAGGATTTAAAGTATAAGGAACACCAACTTTGGGTATGCTGATTCCTTGTTGCTTGTTTACTGATGTTAATGTAGCAGGAAGTCGAGTTTGAGGACCAGATCGCTGTGGGTATGGTATAAAATCTTAACAAAAATAAATAAAAGTAACTGTAATTATTAAACAGTAAATAAAGTTAAAACACTATAATCTAATCATACTCTCACGAAACATTTGTCCATCAAAAGGTGACCTGGTTAACGTCAACGTTGTCGTTGAATATAACATGTCATCAGCTTGAACTCCTGGATAATGATTTTTCGGGTATTGAATGTGCGACTGCGACGTTCCATCAAGCATACAAATTCTAAAATATTTAAACAAAATTTATCCATTCCAAAGTATAAATCATTATTAGAGATGGTCGAAATTATTTATAGTCATTCATTTAATTAATAAATAAATAAACCATAAATAATTAAATTTTAAACATTTTAATCATTTACTGATGATTAGCCAGAAATGCACAGTTCTGTTTATTTATATACTCTACATGTTTTATCTGAAATTAATTTTGCTTAACTGGTGACTAAACAAGTCCCTGACCCCAGTAGCTAGCAATTAATTGGTAATAAATTAACGACAATTGGTAGATTTCTGTAAACTTTATTTTGTAGAATAAAAAAATTATTTATTGTTGAATAAAAGTGCATCTATTCAAAAGTTGTGTTCTGAACACACCGTGTGAGTTACCATATTTCCGCATCTTTTAAAGCAGGTCACATAAAATGTAAACATACACAAAAAAACCTATTTTTAAAGAAAATAGGTCATGTTTGATTGCATCAGTTGAAAATTTTATTTATAAGCAATTTTTTGCTTAAATAAATGTGTCTATTTTATGAGCCAGCATGTAGTTATGGTTTGCAATTTTTTTTATTCTGCAGTAATGCATGATTTTTCTGCAAAATAAACTTATACCTCAATTTACAATTTACTCATTTTGGTATCAATTAATCAAAAGGTGCAGACCCTTCGTTTTAGCAGTAAAATGAAACGCACACCTGAAGACGTATGACAACCGCATCTTTTGGCAGAAATAAATGTATGCAACACACGTTAGATGCATTGAATTTACTGCCACGTGAAAAAGCAATTCCATTAATTTTAATGTATTAAACTCAATATTCTTAGGTTCGACCATAAAGTTTTTGATTGGACACAATTTTAAAAATTGTAATCAATCAATCATCATTTTTGCATAGCAATCATTAGACTAGTTTTAGTTTTTAAGTTATTCACTTTCAACTATTTATTGACTATTTATTGAAAATGGCTCATCAGAACAATTTTAATGAATAAAACATAGACTCATCGCGAGTCAATTCATCACCCAATTATAGTCCAATTTATCAGTCATCTACTCATCACATATTTTAAATACCTATCATCTAATTCAACACCATCCGATCGAGTATTCATTCCACTAGTTGGTGACAAGCATTCACCGCTTTTCGAAGCAGACATGCACGAATTTCCTTTACCTCCCTTTCTATTTTTCGCTCGATACCTATTTGACAATAAAACATTTTTTTTATTCAAACACTTAAAAAAATATTACACATTTTTAAAAGACCTATCCATTTCCTCTTCAGAATGCGCAAATGTGCAATTTGCACCACGAGGACATCCTCCTCTTTGAGCCAAGTCACGACACATGCTTGTCTTGTATTTACTGTTGAAAGTTTGCGATCCTTCATGTAATTTTCTGTTTCCATGATTCTGAATAAATTCTACCAATCCTTGCACAACAATCTTAACAGCTTGCATTGCATTTTGCGTTTCCTCCCAAGAAGGTGGAGGTGCATCTTTAAAGACAAAATCCACTTAAGATATACATCTCAGTTACCATAAATAATTCATATAAATTACCAGGACTTGGATCGATTGCAGCTAATAATTCCAAATGTAGTCTTAAACAGGATAAATTTCCTGGATCACCAGTTCTTTGTAAAGCAATAACTAATTCCTGAACACTTTGGGCAAATGACTGAGGAGTCTGCAGCTATTAAAATAAAAATAAAGTATATAAACAACCAATTTTTTTTAAAGTTACACGATAAAATATTTATTTTACCTTATCTATAATTGACTGCATGTGAGATTTATGGGCCGTGTCACCATAAAGTAAAGATGACCACTGATCAGGCGCTATTCTTAATCCTGCCTCCGTTGCTATCTGAACTATCTGAGCATCGTGCTCACGTCGAAGTGCTTCGTAAGTTCGAAATTCGTCTTTAAGTTGCATAAGTGATGAATCTCCTTCTCGTTTAGATACCTAAAAATTTTAAATTTTAATTTCATAATAAATTTTAATTTTAATTAAATTCTGTCGAATTGTCTTAAGGAAGACGCACAATAATAATAAATCCTTAAAAAGTAAATAATTTTAAAATTAGATAAAATTACAATTAAAATTATAATAAAAAATAAAATTTCGCAGAAAAACAAAACTAAACCGCACGTTTACGCAAAATATGGCCTACAAAACCTTAAGACAGTCTTGGATTGTATCATTTGTTAACCTTAAAGCATGACGCTCTATACAGCAACTGTACAACATGGCCTATACTTGTTTTAGAAGCTTGAGGAAAATGTGGTTCAAGTCTTTGAACAACAAACATGACCAGAACCTTTCGAGAGAGCGCTGAACCGTCTTCTAATGCCAAAAGAACTAATTTGAGAACTTCTTCTTGCATAGCTAAATAAAAATTTAGAAAGTTGTGAATTAATTGGAATATAATAATAATTTTTTATTTCTTTTTACCTGGTCCTAAAAATTGACATCCTCTTGCTCTAACTGCAGCCCACAAATTTGCAGACAACTGTTGAGGATTTTGATGTTGCAAGATTAGTTCGGTTACGGTTCTTTCACCTAACGATCTTGCAGCTCTCATTGCACGTGCACGCCCCTCTTCTTCTACAAGTTGACAATTGATTAATGTGACCAATTTCCGTTGCATAGGTCGACTTAGGATACTTGCAGTGCTACCTAAGTTACCTAATAAATAACCAAAAAAAAATATGTATTACTTTAGATTCGGTTTAAGAGAATGTAATGTGACAACTTAAAAATCACGTGTAAAAACAATCCAACCATTTAGATAAGATAAGCACAATTTTTATGATTTTCGCTTTGTTATTTTTAGAAGAAGGAAAATAAGGAATGAAATAAACATTTTTTTAAAAATAAAAACAAATTTACCTAAAGAAAACGGTTTCAAATAAAGCGCTAAATCTTCAATACATTTCTTCGCGTCCAAATAAAACTTTAGATCCTCCTTGGCAATATCTTTAACATTATTCTCGTGTTCCGGCTGTACATTAGCGCCCACCAGTTGAAGCAAGGCAAAATTAACGGGCAAATGGTCGATGTCCATATTGATTGTAGTTTGATCGAAGGGGCATTGTTTTCGATGTAGTTTGCTGAGACATGTCTTGCACACCGTGTGACCACATCCCAAACTTATGGGACGTCTAATGTTCTCATCAAACTCATTGTAACAAACGGGACACGACAAAAATTCCGTCCACTGCGGAGCTTGAATCGGCATTTTGTGTCGGATGTTTTTCTCTTAATTTCTCATCTTAATTTATTATCTGCAAAATAAATCTCTGTTAAGTAAGTATACAAAACCATCATAGTTTCTTCCATATTTTCAGTTCACGTTTTTTTTCTTTTCGTTGATTATTTATTGATATTTCTTTAAATGTTTCTCAGTTTGTTATTTTTTTTAATGTAACTTTTATCACTATTTGTCCTACGAACGAAGACTACATATTGCAGATGTTTTATGACGTCATTCTTCGTTCCATCAATATATATATCGCAAGTTCATTCTTTGATCACAGATTTATTCCACTTACCACCTAAAAACTGGTTGGTAAATAAAATACAACACTATGAAGTCTTCGTCTTCCTCAGCAGAGAACACCATGATGATAATTGATGACAATTCGCTCGGCGCACACCAACCGAGTCTTATTCGGGCCGATTTTTGCCCCCGAACGATTCGTCTGTCATCTCAGGGACGAATCAAAGAAATAACAGATCAATTTGGTTAAGGTGATTACATATAGCACTAACATACAGCCTGCCAAACAGCTTGATTACAACACACTGCCAAATATTCTTTTTTCTCCAGTGTGTAGGACTCGATGATCCGGCTTCGGTTTTCCTCAGTTTGCGCCCTTTATGTTCGAACAAATTGCTTACGTAATAAATTCTCATTTTATTAGTTTAGTTTATAGATTTAATGACGTAGTCCTTTTGTTTGTGTCTGATTCAGGATCCAATTTCGATCAAAAGAAATGAATTATTTGATTGGTTTGTAGGTGTAATGATTTCATAAACAAATAATCTGATTGGTTCAGTTTGATTTTAACGCCACCTGTTACCCGCACTTGTAACATTTAATCCGAAAATGTAATCTTAGATTAACCGGTCGCTAGCCTTAAAACGGGTTCTAAAAATTACTTTTTACGTTTAATTTAATTTATATGTTAATAGGAATAAATCTATTTTATTTAGGTTAATCTAATAAAGAAATTTACAACGGTTCATTTAACAAACCACCCACACAACTTCAAAATCACAAACTACAATTCAAAAACAACATTTAAACTCATTTATTTGTTTCCGTTACTATAGCAACAACCACACCTGGTTGCATTCCTAGCAGCATAACAAGCAACCACACACGGTATAATATCTTAATATATCTGCTGATTTATTATCTATTTTATTATCATTGGTTTAATGCAATCAGTGGAATAAAAATAAATCATTTGCCACAGAGGAAAATTACAATACACTTTAAAATAATTTTCCACTACATTTTTAAACATGTTATTTTTCTTTCACACGTCACTCCCTTAGCCTTGAGCAATGTTCCAGAAGTCGGATGAATCTGATTGGTAGAACGAAATGTCATTGCAAGCATTCCTCAGTGACGTAACCTTCACTCAGGAGGATCAGGAGCGTCTCTTGTCGTTGCTCGTGTTGCTTGCAGTCTCAGTCGTTTGGTTGCTTTGGCGTTGCCAAGCAACCAAGACATCCACGTCATTGATAAATACGGAAAACATGGACATGGCGTTTAGTAATTCAGCCTTTTTCGATGACCTGGACGATGAAGATGATATGATGCAAGATCAAGATGATTTTTTCTATGATTCACCACGTGTTTCAGTTATGGATACCATACCTGAAGAAACACCTGAGGAATTACATATGGAGGAGGTCGGTGCAGGTGACTTTATTACACCAAATTGTGATACACCTAGAAATACCTGTACGAATCAATGGCTAAAGGAGTCTATTATGTACAGCGAAAAGGCGTTTTTAGCAAAACATGACCTTGAATGGAGGACGCGTGTCTTTGATGAAATGATGGCGTCAACAGATGGGGCGAAACGTCACCGAAGTCGCTCGTTGGAGGATATTACTAAGGATGCAATTAGTGATAAGGGCTTATCAGTTGAGGCACCGCCCGATTTTAAGGTTTTCGATATTAAAACGCCTAATAATACAGCTATATGTACACGGAAATCTCGGAAAATCTCGAAAAATATTATCAGAGACGATATTTTGTGTTCAGATGATGAGGATGAGTATCCAAGAAGTTTGACGTCGAAATTTGTGTGTCAAGATTTGACTCAGATTGATGAACTTGAGCGTGATTCACCACGTCAACCACGTCCTTCTAATGAGAATTTAAGTCAGGATTCCGGATTTTGTGACGTGGGACAAGCTGAAGTTAACTTATTGGATACTATAGGAGAGGAGGTTGAGAAAAGAAGCTGTGAAGTTGACGAAGAATTCAGTAAAATTGATAAAATAGATCTAAATAACACGATGGATATGCAGCAAATGGCGTGGATGTCTGATACGAAAAGTAGTTTTACATTTCAAGAATTAGGTGACATTGAAGACGACTCTTGGTCAGGTGGATTGTTACAAAAAGAATGGGAAAAATCCATCCAATCAGGACGAGCAACGACTGATGATTGGCTCACATATGGTCCGAAAATGGTGCATCAATTCAAGGTGGCTAAAAACTGGAAATCATTACCCTCTCTAAGTGTACCTGAAACGAAAAATGAAACAACTCTTGATCAATCAGCCAATATTTCACTAAATGAAGTTAAAGACGAAACTATAGATGAAATTCGATGTGAAGAAACACAGGATTTAGAGATTAGAGAGGATGATTGTGTAGAGAAATCCTCAGAGAAAAGTTTGGACTTACGAAATGTTTTTGCTGAATGTCGTAAGCGAGTACAAGAAGGAAGAGATCGTGTTGCGAAAAGTGTGTCTAATTTAACACAAGTGGAACGATGTGTTCGGCAACAACTCGAATTACAGCTGACGTCGAACAAGTGTCAAAGTGTCGGATACTTGGAGACAGATTTAGATACGATGCAAAGTCGTGCAGTTGATGAAACGAATATGGATCAAGTGATGGGGTCGATTACAACAGCGTCGAAAACGCTCAGTATGATGACATTACCTCGACCGTTTAATCATCAGGAAGAGGATAAAACTAGAAGCATGGAATTTTTATTAAATGAAGAAAACCGTAAATCCGTCCAACCACCGGAAAATCAGCTTAGACAAGACGGTCAAAAGTGTTTGTCTCAACATGAATTAAGAATTAGAAAATCACTACAGAATTTAGATGTTCCTGAATGGCTCAAGAAGTCGCTTCACACCAATGGGTTTATACTAAAAAGAAAAAATGGAAGTTATTTAGGTACAATTTCATCTAAAGCGTCATCTCCATCAACGAGTTTTAAAACTAATACAGTACCTAGTTTTTGTTGGAGGTATCCTAATTCAAGTTGCAGCAATCCTATAAGTCCTTCAAAAATTGATGGGCGGCAGCCATATTTGGGATGGAGATCAATGGAAAAAGTTAATCAAAAAACGCCGAATTTTTACCAATCTCCGCCTGAAAGATTATCTTCAGCACCGGGTTATTATGCATTAAAGTACGGGACATATAATAAGGACAATAATGTTGATTACAACAACCACTCAAGTGAAATTAAAAAATGTGATAAACCTCGTAGACAGAGGATTATATGGATCGAATCATCTTTTGTAGGCGTAAAATCGGACCATGACTTGTCGCGTGTGATCTCAGAAGGTTAAAAGACACTTGGTAAGATATTAATTTCTGTTTATTAGATTAAAATTTACTTTTTTATTTTTTTTTTTCATTTTACAGATTTGAAATGAATTTTTTTAACAAATTTAACGTGCCTTAAGAAATGTCATAATGTGTTCTCGAAAATTGAAGTTTTTATAATACGTATGTTTAAACTTTTAGTAGATTAATATTGTGAATTATTAATATAATAAAAATCGTGTAATTATTTTTAATAAAAAGTATTTTTTTTAATAAAACCACTTTACTTATTACCTTGGACATGGGCCATAATTGCACCATTCATGATTTGATGGTCGTGTGATTACTGAACAGTCTGTTGCTGGTGAATTACCATTGTAGCAAATGACTTGACGAATTCTGTAACCTGCGTCGCAACTTGTAGAACACTAATTAAAGGAAATGAAGAGAGAATTAATTTTCCAATTAAAAATTAAATTAACAATTTAATTGCACCTTCGACCAGTCGGAAAAAAACCATTTTGACTGACACTGCTGAACATGACAAGACATTTTTAATTCGGGCTTTGTAAGATTTCGACATTTCTTATCCTTGAAAAAAATGAGTCGAGTTTTTTTCCAACCCATACACAGAGCAGTTCTTGTTTTTATTCCAATTTCATATTCAATGGCGGAATTACATGTGGCAGAACACTGCGTTATTTTTTTAAAACTAATAAATAATTTATAAATAATTTAAATTGTTAATTACTTTCGTCCATAGTTGAGAAATCCATCTAGGTGCACAATAACCGCTTGATTTTGAACAGAGTTCTCGTGTTAATGGCCGAATTTCATTTCCACATGTATAACTGACCTCTAAATTAGTGTTTGACATTTGACATGTGATTTCACGAGTTCTAGTTCCGCAAACTTCAGTACACTAAAAAAATGTATATTTAATCCAATGCAACGTTGTACTATTTTTAATAATTTGCATACTTCGGTCCAATTTCCCACTATCCACGAACATAAAGTTGAATTACAAATCTCAGAAATTATAGGCCTCTCAATTACAGAGCAATTGCCTTTCAAACATCGAACTTGACGTGTTTTTATACCACATTGACACTGTAAATAACAAAATTTACAGCTCTTGAAAAATATTAATACATACAGTACATCACTAAATATAAATTATTCAGTAATTACTTCAGACCATTCGGTAACTACCCATTGAGATGTACACGGTTCAGAATAACATGTACGTGTATCAGGTGGCCGTAATTGGTCTTCACACAATTCTTTATTTACAGTACTATCTAATCCAAAAGCCAACATTTTCCAGCAATGAACATACCGACGTTGGGTACCATTGCCACATGATGTAGAACATGAACCCCATGATGACGAAACCCACCTAAAATATGATTTTAATTTCATTTAGTAAAGATAAATTCAGTAAGCGAGTTTATTCACCTTGCGTTGCATTCTCTCCCTGCGCATAATTTGGGATCAACGGTTGGTTTTAAACTTTGATCGCAAAAGGAGTCACTCACTAGTTCAGTTTTATTATAACACTGCGCGTAGGGGTAAGTTATTCCAATTGAACATGTGCTACTGCAATAAGTGAGACCTAAAGTTTTCCAAATGTACGGAATTGGAGTAGGTGAAATTGTTGAATTAAAAATCGGAAGAGAGATTGAAGTGTTTACGTCATCATCATATTCAAATTCAATTTCTAAAGGCTGATACAAATCAGTTGAAACTGAAAGTTTAATTAATTCAGGTTGATTATAATTTGTTTTAGGCAATGGATTCATGAAGCTGTAGATGATGTTCACATGCGAGTTGTTTTTATTAACTAATACCTAAAAAATATAAATAAAATTATACTTAGAAATGAAAAAAAATAGATTATTTTATTTTAATTTACCATTATTTCTACAGAAATGTTTTGCGATTCTTTAATTAATAATATCTCCGAATCCATCGCACGAGGGTGATAATAAAAGATAATTGAGTTGCCTATTTGATGTTCTTCACCGTTCAACAGAAAACTGCGTGACAAACCACTGAAAATAGTTCCACCGAAACGGTTGCTGATAGCTATAATTAAATAAATTGTTTTAATTTTATTTTATTTTAAATCTAAATCTATCTATTTATTCTATTACCATTACCTAAATTGGTGTTATTATCAGAGATTTTTTCAATTCGAATATTACCTGCTCCAACAGGTAATTTGATAACTGAGTACAAACCTGTAAAAATTGTCATTTATTAAATCATTTTTTAAAAATAAGTATGGTTCTGTTGATAGAAATTACCAGGGCCAGCCAGAAAAATTGCAGGCCCTGATGCATAGTATGAGAGTTGGGCCCTTCGAGGTGTGGGATTATGGGTAGCCCTGAAAATTACCTTGTTGTAATCCGAATTTTTCAAACCGTTCTTTAACCTCACTGCATTGAGTTCCATCTCCTCCGCAAATACCACAATCATCAATTTCCAAATTAGAACCGAACTTATTATCACATCCAATAGACTAAATAGGAAGATAAATAATTAATAAAAAAATTTTAGTCAGATCTTTTAATGTATCTTACAATGCACTCGTTATTAATACAAATTCCCATCTTTCCTAAGCAAGGTGTAGAATCCATGACAACAGGTGAAAGAACTTTTATTTCAACGGGAATTTTGTCTACAGTTTGACACATTAAACTGCATTCATCTTCAGTGGAAAATTCAATCACTTGTACCCATTTGTACAAATTAAGAGGAAATTCTAAGCTAGATGAAACTTCGTTACATTGATGAGACCTAAAATCTAAAAACCCAGATGGGCATCTATGCAAATTGCATAATTCATATTCCTTAGCTACTCCATTACATTTTGTTGACATTATTTCAGTTGTTGATAACCTATAAAAAAAATTTTATTTTTATTTATATATAAATAAAAATTAATAATTGATTAAAATATAAACCTTTTGTTCATACAAATTCGTTGTCTTAATCTTATTCCAGTTCCACAGGTGCGAGTACATGATGTCCAAGAAGACCAAGAAGTCCATTGCGATAATATAGGCTAACAAAAGATACATATATGTTGTGCCAATTAATTAAACTTAAAAATAAAAATTTAATCTTACTTCTTTAGAAGATATGCAATAAAATCCAGAATAAATTGAGAAAATGAGGCATATGAACCAACTTATATTTGGTTCCATCAAAAAGTGAAATTCGAGATTTGTAAAAATGTAGGCCAGGGAAAAGAAGTGAGAAAAAAGAAAATAAATTCTAAAATGACATTTGATATTTTTGACTTAGTTTGTTTTTTAACCTTGAGAAATTTTAATGAATAGTTTATTTAATAGTAGAAACAGTGTCAATGACAAAAGATAAGTAAATAAAATTGATATTTTGTTTTTGAACATAATATAATGTAAATCAATTATACACCACAAAAATGGTTTACAAGAGTAATATTAGAATAATAAAAACAGATTTAAATTTTATTTCAGTAGCCATTATCAATTTAAAATTTTGTATAATACGGCAAAGTCAAAATCAAACCAAAACTGAATGTACAATAACTTGTCATATCAATCGACAAGAATTCAATTAATTCTTGATATAACAAGCATAGAAAAATACTATTTTTAAATCATTAAAAGCTAAATCGCGGTATTATGAAAAATCATCTTTTTCACAATTGTTTATTAAAGATGAATTAATCTGTTGTTGCATTAATTGCTGTTGCTCTTGTGCAGCCAATTGCAATTTAATGAGTTCTTGTTGTTCCATTTCAGCTTGTTCTCTTCGCGCCTGTATAAAAATTTAAAATAACATTTAGTATTTAAATTTAATTATAACTTGATAATTACGAAACTAAATTACCTTTTCAAATAACGCTTGCTGTTGACGAAGCAATTCTTCCTCGGGTATACCTAAATTTTCTAATCGTGTACTTTGTCTCCTTTTCTTTGCTGCAACAGCTTTGCAGTCTTTAAGTACAGCCTCGGCTTCGTGTCGATATGAACCAAAACCAAGACTTTCTAACGCTGAAATTAAAAAAGAAAAAAAATTATTAATAATTTTATTAAACTTTTGTTTGTTTATATTCTTACCAGCGAGAACATGATCGGCATTAATGGTTTTTTTTTGTTGTTTGTTACAAATTTCATTAGCTTCAGAAGAAATTAAATGAATAAATTCGGTACAACAGTTCAAAATTAATTCTCTAGCATCATTTGCTACTCGAGTATTCGGTAGTAGCTCTTTAATCATTTTATTCATTGCGGCACGTGGAATGGTCAGCTCATCGTCAGCTTCAGCCATCCTAAAAATATGGAAGAATAGAGCCATTAAATAATTTCGTAATTGTAAGAAGCAAAACAATTGTACATTTAAAATCGCTGTAATGTTAATAATTGTCACGTTATTTATATACAAACAAAAGCGATCAACTGACGTGACGCTTAGAAGTAGTCGCCATATTTATTACTGATTTGTTTTATCAATTTGTCACCAGATGGCAAGTCACAACAGTTGTGCTTGACTCCTCAGTAACTACAACTTGTATCCAATAATAATTAAAAAACTAATAACCAGTTTACATAGGAAATTATAATCTTAGTAACTCTAAACAAAAAATAAAAACAAATCCAAAATCTGAAAAACTAAAAATTAAAGATTGCGTTTAAATTACGCTTAAATGTAACCGCAGTTGCAGATTAATCCGTAATTATTAACACAAACATTTCAATTTGATAATCTATTATTTTCTAATAACATTAAAAATTTCCTGATAAAAATATGAATATACTCTTTTTCTGCAAATTCAACAGGAATCAGTCGCTGTAAGACCTTTGATCATTGCTAAAAGCAAATAAAAAACATGTCGTAACATGAATTTAGAAACTTCAAAAATAATTACATCCATTTTTCTTTTCCTAAATTTCTAAAAATTTCTAAATTACACACTTCAATTTATTTTTTATATTCTTTTGCAGTAATAATTTTCTAGTATTTACTATTGACTTGATATTCTTCATTGAAGTCATTAAATTTAACTAAGATTAAGCTAAGAAGATAATAAAAAGTTATTTAAATACCTCAACATCTTACATCAACCATATCTCTTTGCTATTTATTTCTTAAGTGATAGATTTAGCACAAAAAGAAACAAAATCAAACAATAAATCTCCATTTTAAATTAATAACTTAAGAATCTTTTTTCTTTACTTTTTCAGTTAACTAAACTGATAATGCATTAACTTCTTGAACCTTGACATTCAATATCCTAGTTATAAAAGTATGTAAAGATACAACCAGATTCAGACGTAATATGTACCTGCTGTGCAAATAAAATACGTTTTCTATGCGTAGGCAAAAGTCATGTAGTACAATCAATCGACATGCAAACGAGATTTATCAATATATATTCCTCAATAAATTCTGTAAACATTTTAAAAAGTGTTTTTATACAAAATCAATACAGTAGTTCAATGTTTCTCAACCTTTTTTTACTTGCCACCCCTTTTGATGTCTCTACTTTTGCTTACCCCTTCCATAACCTGTTTTCTGAGAACCTATTTTTCTCTTCAAATTTCTGTATGACTTTTACATAACTTATATGCACAAGGGAGCCATTAATTAGTAAATTTATGGTTGTAATCAGTAAATTTTTTTTTTGGTCAAATTTTTTCGCAACTTCCAGGTGAGGTTATTACCCAGTCTCTGGGCCAGTACCCACTATGAATAGACTGTTACAGTATTAAAGTTCTTGGGAGCATTATAAATGATAATGTCAATCAAGCTGGGGAAAAGCCAGAAGAATTCTCGCAATATTATCATAAAAGTTTCGATTACGCAAATATATTATTTGCAGTCGGTGGCACTTCCCATCATAATCACAATTTCAAGATAAGAAATATGATATGATTGAACATGAGTTAAATTCTACTTTTTTCGTATCAAACCTGTCATATGGGCCAGGTGCACAAACATAGTTGCAATATGAAGCGCTGGATTTACCTCTTGGTAACATTAACTGCCGTCATAAAAATTGGTATTAGAAATTTATACATTAATTAAGCTGTTTTATTAATTAATTTTTATTTCACAGTAATTAGCAAACCGGTAAGCAATAAAGTAAAATGTCCTGAAGCTAATGGACGTTTTCCAAATCCATATGACTGCAAGTCTTACCTAGAATGTACTAATTATGTAGCAACTGTTGAACAATGTAGAGCAGGGCTACAATTCAATTTAGAAAGTCTCGTTTGCGATTTGACAGAGGATCGGCATGATCGACGTGATCGATATGATCGACGTGATCGATATGATCGACGTGATCGACATAATCGACAAAAATCCTGTGTTCTAGGTTATAATTTTTTAAAATATAAGTGTTGAAAGAAAATTAATTAGATATTTTAAATACTTATAGGTGTTTTTCGAGCATTGGCACCAAAAGAAAAACCTGATATGCTTTTTAGATGTTATTGTGAATGTTGTGTTGTTCCTCATCCAACAGATTGTCGATCATTTTATCGATGCCAAGATAAAAAAGCGTATAAACATACATGTTCTAAAGGATTACTTTTCAATAAAAATAATTTGAATTGCGATTATGCAGAAAATGTTAATTGCAAAGATAAACCAACGCCTACTAAACCCACAACCCCGACAAGACCCACAATACCGACAAGACCAACAAGACCAACAAGACCAACAAGACCGACAAGACCCACAAGACCGACAAGACCCACAAGACCGACAAGACCCACAAGACCGACAAGACCCACAAGACCCACAAGACCCACAAGACCGACAAGACCGACTAAACCGACTAGGCCGTCAAAACCAACAACACCAACAAGTAAGGCACACTACATACTTAGTTTTATTTATATTAAAAGTAATTATATTAATTAAAATACCTAAATTAGAGTTTTAGCATTACAAATAAATTCTTTTTAACTAAGTAAATATAGATTAAACTTAACACCTTACAAAATAACAATAAATCTATAACAATTATAAACAAAGCTAAAACTTAATTAAATAACTTTAAATGTTCTCAACCAAATTTAGTTATAAATCAAGCATATCACCTTAATGATAAATACCATAGAATAGTTTTATCTTTATGACATTACGACCTTGACTAATTTTATCGTAATGCAGATTAAATCACCTTCTTTTAGTTTGCTAAGTTCTATTCAAGAAGGTTTTTACAAAAACGAAAAACTGTTTTATAGGAATTGGAAAATTATGTTAAAAAATCTTTACTTGTTCAGATTTTTGTAAAATATTATTGCCTCGCCTTGCTTTATTATTCACATAAAGAAATAGTTAGGACTTACCCCTCCAAGTACCATTCAATAGACAAGTGTCATTAGCAGTAAGTTGGGAATAGGAAAACTTTTTTAATAATTTTTAG
>JAQFZN010000895.1:0-21273 GCA_034687075.1 Geophilus carpophagus | reverse complement strand
CCAAGTCAATTTTCAAACGGCTTGGTTACAGGAACGGCAACCATAGTTACTCCGGTTGCAATTTTCAAACACACCCTTAGTCTGATCGACAAATTTCTATTACAAACTGACTCAGAAAACTCGAAAATGTTACAAACCGGATCGCGCGAACTGGTATGAACCGGCTGAATTCAGTGCTGGACTGGCCCAACAGAATACTGGGATACTGGAAATGTATGGTAGCCTTGATGTGACAGTGAAATAAACTAAAATTTAAAAACCAAGACTGGATAAAAAGAAAATGGTTTTCAGATATATGTTGTCTGCTTCTCTGAATTTGAATGTTTGTAAATAAAGCAGAGGCCATAACTGTGATTATCCCAGCTTTATTATGTAGTGGCTTGCCCTATCCATATTTCCCAGTACTAAATTTGTTCCCAGTCTAGCCCTGGCTGAATCCCACCACAGTACTTGAAATAAATTAATGATCACCATATGTAAGCTCTTACAGTCAATTTTTACAGTTGCCAAATTTTCTGGTAAGTCCTCCATTGCCACATTGATCCACAATTCCAAATCTTTAGAAAATTTTCTAATGACTTGAGTCAAACTTGAGAAAAAATTAATATCAATACAACACTGTATAAATATAATTAAAATTTCATTATATTTTTAATTACCTATCTGGTAATGGCTGTAGCACTGTTGGCAATAACACGTTGGACATTGCTCGGTATAATATTGAATCACACACACCAATGATATTGACAATTACATTAGTACCAAGCACAGATATAATATGTGAAGGCATTCCTTGCCAAAAGTGAAGAAGAAAACTCTCCACCTAGAAAAAAAACAAAACTTTATTGTAATAATTTAGTAGAATAAGATAATAATGTAACAAAATAATATTCCATCTTTAACTGATAAGTAAAGATTATTGCGGTGCAAGTGTGTCATGGGTAAAGTAACTCGTATTATGATATCACTTAGTAGTAATAGGTTAATGCACTCAAAATAATTGACTTGTTGCTGCATTCAAGCATTTATGTTTGCAAGTGACCCTCAATTGGTATCTGAGCAACAAGTAAGAAATAACCTACTTAAGGCAACAAATTCACTTGTATGAAAATTGTTAATATTGTATAGAGAGGATTACTAAGCATTTCTTCTTTAAAGTTATATAAGGTTGTTGAGATTTATATAAATTCACTGAGTTTTTAACTGATTTTTAATGGTGAATACTGTATTTTATCACTTATTTGATCAAAGTCGTTGGATATTTTTATTCTATTAGTCTGCGTGGTACTTTAATTGATATTTTAATAAGTTTTTATTCAATATTTAATTTTTTTTTTCAAAAATTTAAAATTTCATAATTTGGATTAATTTTGCAAGTTTAAAAAATAAATATTTAGTAAAAAAAATCAAGTAAAAATATTTTTTTTAAAAATTTATGTATGACACAGTATAAATGCTGTGATATCTATATACTGTGGCTTATGTTTTACCTCATCAAAACTGGCTCTGATGACTGTATCCATGACCCTCTGGCAATGTGTACGATACATCATGACAAAGGTAGCTACTTTCTCCTCTGCTACACTGGAGGGAAGATGTAAACTTCTCGCATTGGGAAACTCCGGCAGAAGAGTGGCCAGCTTGGACTTCGGGGAGTAAGGCGAAGCCTTTTTAGTAATCAAATTTTAATGCAAATTTAATATACATTTTTTACATATTACCATCACAAAACTTACTTGTCTGATGACTTCTTTCTTGACGTCCCCTGCACTAGAACAAATGTACATCCAATCACAGGTAGAAATAACATTTATAATCATATAAAAATACAATCAAAGCAATATAACTGGTTATAAGCATAAAATTGACACTTAAATGTCTTCTGTGCTTAAATTTTACCAATAAATAGTGCAAAATGCAACCAAGAAAAATACAAACGGCGACGATCAAAGCATGTACATGAAAAAATATTGTTTAAATTATAGTGGGCCAGCAAAATATATTTTTATTGACAATTTTAAGTCATCTGAGTGGAATAATCGATTAAATCGCGTTCCACTCAGTTGTAAAAGATAGAGAACGGTTTATTATGAAAAACCACAACAGAGCAAGAACTCAAAGAACTACAACAATAATAACAAAACTTAATCATCACCTAGCAACTACTAACAATGTCAATTCTAGACTGTTACAGTGTACGTTTATTTATTAGTTTATTTATTATCAATAAAATGATCTAAAAGAAACTAGTGCCCCAATTCCCTTCAATAAACTCTTTAACAGCGCACCCAACCCAAAAATCAATGATTCTTTATCAATTTCGTATCGAAAAAAAATATATCAAAGCTAAATATATATATCAGTTAACAGATTAATTGACACCTTCCACGTGGCTGGTTTGGAGCCATCTCTTTGAAAACGGAAACAGGTTGTCACAGCAACAGTAATGAATCAAACATGGCCGCTTGGAAATGATGCGCAGACAAAAGATCAAAATAGTTGCCACGCGCTGTTGAACTTTGAAGCCAAATTTTATCAGGAAATAAATATACAAAAAATAAAAGCAATTTTTTCAATCCGCAAATGATATCTTTCCTAGAACTCTATTAAATTTATTTTAAAAACTAAAAAAAATATTTAACTCACTAAATTTTAACTAAATAAATATACTAGCTTGCCGTACATGTTGAATCAAGTACGATGTAAATGATTAGTAGCGGAGACCTCAAACTCGTGGGCTAATTACGGCTGACATGAAAGGAACAGAGGGTAGATGAGGAGGAGAATGGTGACCCGTATAATGAAGATAATCCCTGCCTGGTGGCTTTATATTGCCTCATCCTCCTTGCAGCAGCTTGCTGCATCAACAACCAATTATAAACGCATGATTTGACTTGGGGGTATTGTTAAACATGGGTATATGGAATTTAGGATGATGCTTGATACCGAAAAATGCTAATTTAATGGCAAATAAAATTTGATGTGTTTTACTTCGAAACTAATTGATGTTAGGTAAAGTTAATGGCAATTTGAGATTGGCAGCTGAGTTTTTTAAACTTAGAAATCATTATTTTTTGATAGAATTTATTTAAATAATTTAAATTTGTTTTTGTTTACACTTGCTCAATGAAGCAACATGGCCGCCATTGAGTGAGATGAAAGCGTGTTTTTGTGTGTTGTTTATATTTGGGTTGAATTAAAATGAGTTTATTATATTTAAAAAATGTAATTCAAAGTTTGGTATGAGCTGATTATTAAATTTAGTGTTTAAATAGAATATGGAAATTGTTTGAGGAATTTTTCACATGAAATACCATAAGAAAAAGTGCATGCGAACTCGGAATGGAAAAATTCAAATAATGTGAATTAATAAAATATTTTTTCTTACTTGTTGACTCCTTTCTTGGAAAAAGTGACATCAAAATAGGGTGATGTTTCTCGCACTGCAATTCCATAATAATGATACCTACAAACAAAATATTATGTTTGATTAATTTGAATAATATATTCATGTTTTATGAATAACAAACAAAGCAAAGAAATTGAGTAATTTTCAAATATACCTTGATTGTCCTCTAGTTCCCAGTCGTCTAGTGGTTAATTGAGGAAATTGTTGACGGATTATCTTAAAAATAATAAATATTTTTACAAATTTTTACAACTTTTTACAAACAATTTAAACAATTTTCCACAGGATGAGAAAATTTAGATATCCAGTGCATTTTCAATGAGTTTAACATAATCACCGACAGTTACATTATCCACAAGTATTCTAGTCATCTGAATTCACCAAACCATATTTTTATGCATAAAAATTAGCATACTTTTCCAAAACTAGCCGCATTTACAGGTTGCATTCCATTTCTGTCGCAAAAATCAACATAATGCATATAAAGCGTACTTCTAGGAATGCAAATACCATCTGCAATTTCGTAGTTTTCTTCCAACCTATTTTATAATCAGAATTTATTATGAAAACATTAAATTAAATCAAATCAAATCATATTAAATCTCACCACATCAACGTGGCAGGTGTTGAATGTGGACGAAGTGGTTTGTTTACTATTTTCTGTTCACCTGTTCAAACAGAAAACAAATTTAATTTCAAATTTAAAAAATTCAAAAATTAATTCATTTAAATACAAATTATTTACCTAAACTGAGAACATCAGTATTATTTGCTTCCATAGGGGTTAACGACGAACACGTGGGTTTAAGCGATACGTAGCTTTGTTGCGTTGTATCGATGTCACTGATGCGATCTTGAGTAGATGGCAAACTCAACCATGGCTCTATAGAATAAGTGAATCATTTTTTTTACAACAAGCTACCACGTCATTGCTCCCTCAATAGTAGGCGGTGACATGGGAATCCCAAACCCACCAATAACCTAGCAGATGCTTAGCAACCAATGGGGAGAGAGATGCGGGATGAGGGTCAAATGAAGAACCCTCAATTTCACTAATAGGTGCATTTTAATGAAATTGGGAACCTGCTGAAACGCCTTAGGTAGTAATATGTATCGCATTGTTCACATTAAATCACGTCTGTGCTGGTAAATGTCAATGATAAGTTTGAGTTGGTTCGATTTTGTATGGACATTGTAAGAATTTGTGTAAATTTTTAACAGTAAAATATCTGTTATTTAATAAAATGGAAAAATCATATTTTTGTACCGATAATTTTCTGTTTTTAAGAGAATAGAAATAATCATGTTCTTTAATGAAAAATGTCCGTTAATTTGCATAAATTCTTTCATTTTTTACAGGAAATTAAAATAACGGAAATAATCATGTTAAAAAAATGGGGAAAAAATAAAAATTTCATTTGGTTATCAAGTTTTTATATTTAAATGACATTTAAATAATTAAAATAGTAGTAATAAGCTTGGAAAACAAACTAATAAGTTTTACTTTTGAATATTTAATTTTATAATACACTTTGAATTTTAATGTACCATTATACTAAGTTTAAATATATTGCAAGTATATAAATAATTACAATAGTCAAATAAACTTAAAAGAAAAAACAGCTCAATGAAATAAGCATATTTAAATAAATAATTAGGAAACCAATTTTTTAAAAATATAAAAATAATAACTCTCTTAAATTATCTACAGTAGCTACATTCCGAAACTTTTATAATCGTTTTATCCGATTTAGTTTTGCGAGATGTTGTTTTAAACAGCCAAAACAGCTAAAACGAAAAAGAAACGAAGTTTTCAGCTTATTTTACGGCCATTTTTCTAGTTAAATCGAGTTATGGTTTCCCGTAATAGTAGCAAATAATAAGCCAACATTATTCAAACGAATAAAATTCTACTACTGTTGTTGATAAACAACTTTAGACATACTAAAGCAGTAATTTCTATTTTATTAATTCATTTCATAGAAATTTGAACGAATTTAACGATTTAACACACGAAATCAAGGGTTAAAACGAAGCTAAACCAAAACGATTAAAACCAAGTCGTTTATTTATTTCATGTCGCTATGAAACGAAAACTAATACTTCGCACTTCTAAAGAAACAACTATATACATCATATGAGTGTAACATTTTAAGCGTAGGTGTTCTTATTTTAGGATATTATTTCCTGGTGAGTTTATGCTTAAAGCTTAAAAACAACCAAAAACAATACAATTACGTGCTAAAATAAAATATGTGATATAATAATAATTTGAATTATTTTCAAAAAAACAAAATAATTAATTTCTTAATCCATAAAATTCCCATCAACTTTCTAAATCTCTCTTTGAAACCCCAAAACCCATATCCAGTCCTCACCACCTTTCCTAGGTGTCTCGAAGGTTAAAAAGTGACACATTTCTCCAACTTTGAAGAGTCCTTTCCACCATCTCCTTTATCCATCCTTCCATCTGCACCTTTGTGATGAGACACGTGGTTGTCAGTTCATGTTTACTCCCTTCCTAATAATAACCCCCCTATTATCTTCTCCCCAACCCACCACCATTTTATTAATACAAAACACAATACATATTCCCATGCCCTAAAACCATTCCCAGAAATTACTCACTCATATGCTTCAAAACAACCTCCCACAAAACAAAAACCCAACAACAAATTTCTAATTTTACTCGTATTTCAATTTTCTTAATCATTTATTTCTCTCAACTTTTCACTCAATTTTTCTCTAAAAATTTATAAAAATTTATAAAAACAGCTCTTTATTGATATCCTCTCCTCCTCCTCCTGATTCCCGGTACCTGTTGTGGTCGAGAGCCCTATTGATGTCATCTAAGGGGGGTTGGGTATCTATTTCAAGGTATATTACCCATGAGACTCCCTTTCCCCAGGTAATTATCTGAATTTGATATCCCCCTCTATTTTCCTTCTTCTTTTCAATACCCGCCCCCTCACCCAGAAGTACGCATGCGTGTGATTTGCCATTAGTCCTAACTCTTTCTCTTTAGCTAACCCCTTGAAAACCCTCATTTATTCAACCTATATAAATTTTTTTCCTTTTCGGCGAGTAGTTTTTATTTTCGACGCCATTTTGTTATTTATTGAGCAGCTGTCGCACCCCAGTTGAGGGTCTTGTACCTTGTGGACACTTGAGATTATGAAATCAATTGAATTAAAAGTCACTACCCTCTTTTTTCGACACCCATACTTTTAGTCTCCCCGTCGTCCATAGCTTGAGACAGCTTTTATTGTGGTTTTTGGGGTGTGAGGGTTTTCTTTGCTTTAAGGATTAACTTCTTTGCTGGCGTTTAAGTTGAGTTTTCAAAGGTGCGGTGTGTTGAAATGGTGGATGTTTACATTGGGGTTATGCAGTGTGTGCAAAACCCCTTTCGGTTAGTTTTTTGGGGGATAATAGATGGTGGATTGGGGATATTAAGTGTAGACTTGTTTTGTGTATGGTTGTGGAAGATTTGAATGTAAAAGTGGATAATTATGAATGATTTTGGTATTTATTTATTGTGAAATGAGAAAAATGGGAAAAGTTGTAAAAGTAAAGTGATAAAAATGAAGTTAAAAAATGAAAAATGAAAAAAAATGAAAAAAAATGAAATGATAAAATGAAAAATTAAAATGAGAAAATAAAAAATGAAAAATTAAATGAAAAATGGAATAAAAATGATAAATGAGAAAATTTAAATAAAAAATTGGAATGAAATAAGCTTAATAAGAAATTAAAAATTATATGAAAAAATGAAAAATGAAAAATGGAATAAAAAAAATGAAAAATTAAGTGAAAAAATGAAAAATTAAAAAGGGAATAAAAATGAAAAATTAAAAAGGGAATAAAAATGAAAAATGAAAAAAAAATGAAATGATAAAATGAAAAATTAAAAAGGGAATAAAAATGAAAAATGAAAAAAAAATGAAATGATAAAATGAAAAAGTCAAATGAAAAAATTAAAAATGAAAAATTAAATGAAAAAATGAAAAATTAAATGAACAATGTAAAATTTAATGAAAAAATGAAAAATAAAAAATGAAATTAAATAAAAAAATAAAAAATTAAAAATTAAATGAAAGCATAAAGAATTAAATAAATAAATGAAAAATTAAATAAAAAAATAAAAAATTAAAAATTAAATGAAAGCATAAAAAATTAAATAAATAAATGAAAAATTAAATGAAAAAATGAAAAGAAAATGAAATATTAAAATGAAAAAGTGAAATGAGATAGTGAAAAAATCAAAAAATTAAAATATTAATATAAAAACCATTTGCAGTTTAAAAAATTATATATAATTTAATTAATTTCATGAAAACTTTTATAATATTTTTATAATTCAGTTTTTCCAGATCTATTTTAAAATTTCCCAAGCTCCACACTCCATAAAATTAAATTAAATGCCAAAGTTTCTCATAAACATGCAAAATAATTTCATCTTTCCACAAAGTTTTCTTTGTTTTTATTCAAATATCTGCAAAACATATTTATATGAGGCCTTGAAATTCATTTTTTAATTACAACTTTATTGATTTTTCACTTTATTATTCATTTACATTTTTAAATTCACTTTAATTCCCATCAATTTCATCTTTTCAACACAATGAAGGCATTTATTATCACTTATCAGTGGGATCTCAAAATCAGATCCCGCTAAATTAAAAACAAAAACAAACATGGCGTCAATCACATTTTGAACTTTCATTTTCTACACGTGACGCAACAAACCGAGAAAACAATCGGATTAACTGGGCTATTTATATTCCAGCATCAATTTTCTCCAAACAGATTTGTACATTTGTATAGAAAAATACGGTAAACTGCATAATACGTCATTTTGTTGTGTTGTTATTGTACACGTTAAGCTGAAACTAACAACTCCAGATGGACAACAGTATCAAGTCAGAAACTAGTCTTTTGTACACTAGGGAGAGAAAGAGAGAGAGAGAGAGAGAGCTTTAAAGCCTTATTCCCTGTTTATCCTACAATCTTTCTCTTTCATGTAACATGTCAACAATTTTTTAAGGTGTTAAACATTTGTCATTTGAGAATTTTAAATTATATATATATAAAAGTATATATTTTTTAAAACTTGTGCAGGGTTTTAAAAAGTTGTACAAGACATTTTTTTCTCCTGTATAAACCTTCTTGATATTTTCCACTCGGTTTAGTTTGGATAAGTAAAATAGAGACTAGTAAAAGCAATAAATCAGATGCTAAGTCGTGGCTTTGGTGTTAACTATAAAGAGGGGTGGGGTGCATACCGTGTCTAAATTGACCACCAACGTCTCTTTTTAAGGTAGTGAAATGCAACTGTCACAGCTGTGCTTTTTTGCCCTTTTTTGGGGATTTTAACTCAGGTTAAAGTTTATATAAGAAATAAAATTTAAAAAATGTATAATAAAATAAGTAATTTTGTAATTTGTTTATGGTTTTTGTGTTTTAAAATGATTGGTTTAGTTTAATATAATTTATTTATTTATAAAAATGTATGTGTTGCAGGATTTAGAATTTTAGGTGTTATAATTTGGGCCAAATGGAATGTTACAGAAATTGTACACGTTAGTACTAGATTTTGTACATCATATTAGACACATTTGTACATCTATTGTAATTATTTGTCCATTTCTATACGTTTATTGTAATTAATTGTACATTTTTCTACATTTATAATAAATTAATTGTACATTTTTTTTAATTTATTATAAATTAATTGTACATTTATTGTAATTCATTGTACATTTTTGTACATTTTTGTACATTTATTGTAATTAATTATACATTTTTATAAATTTATTGTAATTAATCGTACATTTTTGTAAATATATTTTAATTCATTTATTGTACCTAATTAATTGTGCCCTTTTAAAGGTTTATTGCACATTACATAACCATATATTCAGCAACAATTTAGATTGTTCTATCATTATAAAATTAATTATTTGCTATTTGCATCACGCAGATTTTACTCTGCACAGCCATAGAAGATTTATTTTGATTGAAATACAACCTTTGAGTTGAGTTGACAAAAGCATCTATTGTTTGAAATTGAAACCGATATTACATTTTTCTAATAATAAACTATTTATATTATTATTTCTATGTTATGTAATTAAATATTAATTACACCTAGATTATTTTCAAGGAATATGTACCCACATTGATTTTACATCCGCTTGCGTAGTTAGGGTTATAAATCCCTTTCGACAAGAACTAATTATCCACAGAATTATCAGAAACAACAATGAACCCATGGATATACTGTATACATATCCGATAATCATAATTAATGTGATCATTTATAACTCAGAATTGAATTTTAATTCTTTTTTAAAGTAAAAATATTTAAAAATTACATTTGAAACCATAAAAAAAAATTTAACATTTAAAAATCATTTTTCATCGTTTTTAATTATGATATCGATTTCACTCCATTTGCGAGAACTTAATTGGTTTAATTAAACTGCGGAGTGTGCTAAATTACAAACAAGATGTAAGTATAAACAATATTACACCCAAACACCCAAGGGAATTAAGCATTTAACAAGAATAAGTTAAATAAAATAGATATTTTTTTAAAAATTCACTTTTCTATATTTTTTCTCAATAAAATAAACACAAAATCGAAACTCAAATTCACTTATGTAAATATTTAAGCAAAAATTCAATAAAATTTATAAAATTTATAAAATTTCTTACCTTGTGCTTCCATATCATCCACGCAACTGAGTTTTAAACCTAGAAAGTAAGAATAAGCAAAATTAGAATTATTTGTTTGAAAAATTCTAAAAATGATGATCAATTATGAAAATGATGTAGTTGAAACAACACCTACTTGATTGTGATGTTCAAGTCCGTGTTCTGGGTCTTGAGTTAGCGTCAAATGAGTGGAAATCTAGAGGCGTTGGGGGTTTTATAATCCCTTGGGTGACTCAAGTGCTCCCTGTCGCCATTCAGTGGTTTGATGAAGTTGTCAACCACCTGTCATCACTTTATCTAATAACCACGCCCTGTCGTTTGTCATGTTAATCGTATGCGGTTACGTCATTTGGTGTCCTGACCAATGGGAGTGAGGAAGATTGAGTGAGATGTGAGATGTGAGATGTGAGATGAAGATGAGTTGAAGATGTTGTCTTTTTTTCGGTTTGGAGATTGAAATTTTTTGTGTTAATTAATATTTGGTATAAAAATGTGGTATGAAATTATGTAAATTATGTGTAAATTAAAATGTTGAGGAAAATGGTGTTGTGGATGTGTGTTGGTGGGTTTAAATTTCAAGTTCTAAGAATTTTATATGAATTCTGTATAAAATGATGTGAATTTATGTAAATTTAACTTCATTCAATAATCATAGTGTAATTTTAGATAGGTTTTGTAATTTTATATTACAAAAGTTTTGTTTGAATTGTTTATAAATTTTGTTTAATGGAAATATGAATGTGAATATTAAGTGATTTTAGATAATTTTGTTTGGATTATAGTGTTAATTTATAAAATACATAAATTTTTTTACATTTTTTTATGAATTTGCAATATATTTTATTTTGTAAAAATTTATGTAAATTTCATAATAATTGTCACAATTTAAGATAAATTCATATAAAGTTTAGATAAATTCATATAAAATTTAGATAAATTCATATAAAATTCAGAAAAATCAGATAAATTCAGATAAATCAGATAAATTCAGATAAATCAGATAAATTCAGAGAAATCAGATAAATCAGATAAATTCAGATAAATTCAGATAAATCAGATAAATTCAGAGAAATCAGATAAATTCAGAGAAATCAGATAAATTCAGAGAAATCAGATAAATTCAGAGAAATCAGATAAATTCAGATAAATCAGATAAATTCAGAGAAATCAGATAAATTCAGATAAATCAGATAAATTCAGATAAATCAAATAAATTCAGATAAATCAGATAACGTCAGATAAATCTTTACAACCTACAGATTTCAAAAATTCATAAAAATGTAGTCAAATTCAGATAAATCCATATAAATCCAGATAAAATTGCACAATCTGCACATTAAAAGCATAATACTAATACACACAAACACCACAAACCTTGCAACAATCTCTACCAAAATACCACAAAAAACCAACAAATCTCAAATAATCTTCTGCAAATTAATTTCACAATTTCAGCAAACAAACTGCAATTCCACATTGCTTTCAAACTAAATTTAACTTTCACAATCCCATTTCATTAGCAACATTCATTAACAAATTAATTTTTAATAATATTTAAAACAAACAACATTCGCCATAATACTTGTGCAATTGCAAATGAGCTCTGACAAAATTTATCAAATCAAAATAATTTCCTAATTGAATCAAAAAAATTACATATCCATTAGGATATTAGCTCATTAGGAATTAATCATTATATTTAATTGTATACGAAGAAAAAAATTGCAGTTGGTGGTTGTTATTGGCAACCATCTTTTTCCACTGCATACTCTAGAATGCCACTGAGCTGACGTCAGAAAATTTCTGCGTTGATTGTTACTATAGCAACCAGCATCCATTGCAGTTTTGTCATTTTCCCAGCTTCGTGTTACCTGGGCTACAAAATTAAGAGCCCCGCGTTTCTCTCTCTTGTAGCCCACCCCTTCCTACCCCACTATTTCGTCTCTTTTCTTTAAAGTTGACGTGGTACTTGAAAGTCAGTCAATAGAAAACGATTTGGTGTCCATGTGATGTGCATCGAGCCATTGCACCTTGATTTGCAGGCACGGTGCAAACTTTTCGACATGAAAGGATTGAGAGGAGAATTTCATCAAGGTGATAGCTGCGAATAAATTAGAAATTAATTGAAACTGCTTTGCAAGTGTCAATCACATTCAATGCAAGAATATTGAGCTAAATGCCAATTATTATCTCGATGGCTTTAACGGTTTTATTAAAAGTTTAAATTAAATTGAGAATGTCGTTTGAAATGAAATTTTGCAAAATAAATCTCAACAAGAAAATATTGCACTGAGGAGAAGATGAGCCAACATTGTATTTATTTCAGCAAAGTGCTTTTGAGTATGTAGTAGTGTTTCATCTTTTTTCTTCACATCTGTGCACTCAGTTTGGTGAACTACGTGTAATATATATATTTATGTGTCTAGAGTTTTATTATTATTAAATTATTGATATCAAACTTGCTGCTTTAACACATAATACAATATTATTGTGTTAAATTTAATTAAAATTCCAAAAGTTTAACTTCATGTTTAATAGTAATAAAAATATGTAAAAATTAATTAAATCATAACCGAACCAACTGAATCTCTTGATAAACAATTAACAAATAAAGTTATTAATAATAAAGAAGAAAATATTAAATTTAAAATTAATTATCCAAACAATATTATTACAACGCACAGCTTGTTTTCAACTCGCTGTCAACCGATTTCATAAATCACAAATTTAAATTGACACCTAACCAATTGATTGGCTCTTCACTAATATAATAAAGCATACAACTCGAATCAATAAATCAGATATTAAAACCTTATTAATGGGAATAAATAAGCGACACGTAATTTTTTCAAATAACTATTTTCTCTCATTTTTGAAATATTTTTTCAAACATTTTTCGAAACGTAAACAAACAACAAAAACCCCGTTAAACAGAAAACACCGCAAAATATTCTAAATATTCTAAATAAATTTAAAACATGGCTTATTAATACAATCCAAACATCAAACATACACATTCAAGTACTTATATCTTGTTTATACCTCTCAATGTTTTCGCAACTTCTCAATTACGCGCATCATAAAAGCGAACAAATTAGCGCCATATGTCACATTGCATGCTCTAACAGATCACAAAAGATCACGTGTCTTTAAACGCCAGGGTTGAACTGATAACATTTTCTATACCCTCTCTTTTCCCAACCCCCTATTTGCACGTGCTAACGAACCACCATGTGTGATTATTCAACACTCTATTAATCCGTCTATAATTGCTGTGTGATAGGACGCAAACTGAGACGCAACAACTCCCTCAACTCTCATCGCCGACCCTCCGCTTTTCTTTCCCTTCTTGCCACTTGCGTGTAATCCGCTCAACATAATTCCCATTATAAGCTCATTGCTTTGATCATGGAGGATCATGAGGGTTTTGTGATAGTGATAGGAATTATGGAAAATGATTCGCTACTATTATTGGGTATTAAAAGATGATGTGGAAATTTAATGAGTTTGAATTTATAAACGTTGTTGTTTGTGATTAATTTTTAATGATTAGTTTGATGATTTTTAATGAAATTTCATTAAATGGATTGTTTTTTGGTTGTGATTTTTAACTCAATGTTCAGTGTAGTGATCTGGAAAAATATAAAATCGATATTTTGTTCTGGGTGCTGAACTTGCCGCCAGAGAGCGTTGTTGATAACAAAATTAAACTTTTGCTTCTACAGCAGTTGTAATATATGTTATAATTGATGCAATTGATGTAGAAGGGAAATTTTTATTTTTATTTATCGAGCTTGTGGTCGTTCGGTTGTTTGAAATTAGGATTGGTTTTTAAAAGTGTGTGTTGAGTGTTTTTATCACCAGATGGCACATTATGGTTTTACGAAAACATGAAATAAGTGCAAAATGATGCATCTCTAACATTGAAATAAAAATATGTACAAAATCAAATCTAGGATTGAAGAAAACACCACCTTTTGAAAATTACGAAAGCTAGTAGTAACACTCTGGTTGTGAAAATGACTAAGCAGAAATACTTTCTAAATATAAATAATATTATATAACTTAAGACGGTTTTTGCTACTAAAAAGATTTGAAGACTACGCACCGAAATAATTAGATGTACAAAACAAATAAACTCGTTCAAACAATGAAATATTTTATTTTCCAGTGTTGGAATTCAAAGAAAAAATTTATTTTAACAGATTTCTTCTTTGAACTACAAGCATGTTTATTATTTTTCTCTTCTATCTCTATTTGCCTCGAAATTTGAGGCCCAATTACGACACGCCTCTTTCACTCGTTGGTCGAACGATAGCTGCGCCTTCTTATGGCTATTTTTATAAACATTCCTTAAAGAGAACTGTTTTATTCATAACTCAAAAAATGCAACTCAACATCTTATATAAAAATTATATAAACAAATGATAAATCGATGATATCTTTTTTAACCTTTCAAAGGATTTGAATTACGATCTTAGATAATTTAATTGTATTCGCTTCACTAAACCAGTTAAGTAGAAAAACATCTGCTTTTAAATGAAGCATCACAATTTAATAAATGCCTATTTCTACCAAAAAATACAAATAATAAATCCTATTTAAATCAGTTTAATGCGGAATGATTTCACCGATGCAAACAATTAATTCCAACACACATCTAAATCAAATTAAAAAATAGGAAAAATCGAGGTCAGACCTTGAAGGCACACACAGGGCTAGTTAATCACATGACCACTAAATCGCGGCCTTGATGCGCGGGACTTCCGTTGTTTTTTTACAAGCAACAGGTGTAATCATTTGAAGTTACGATGGCTTGCTGCGCGGAAGTCAACATAAATGGACAGAAATATTTAGGTATAAGATAATCTGATAAGATTTTTATTTAATTGACAATTAGTATATTTACTTTCCTATTTTTATCTCACATTGTTTTAGTGCCGAAAGATCTGCCGCCAAATACGTGTTTGGGTGATTTTATTCGTGATAATGCTCACTTAAAAGGCACGAAATTGTCATGTAGAGAAGGCGCTTGTGGTGCCTGTGTTGTTTCGGCACGAATCTACGATCCTGTAGTAAAGAAAGAAAATGTTATCAGTGTTAATTCGGTGAGTGAATTAATAAATATTGAAAAAATTGAAATTTTTTAAAATTACTTTTTGATTTTTTTTAAAAAAAATTTAGTGTTTGCTGCCTGTTTATAGCAGTCTTGGGATGCAAATTACTACCATCGAAGGATTGGGTGATAAAAAGAAGGGATATCATGAAATTCAGAAAAGATTGGCTAAATATAATGGGACACAATGCGGTTTTTGCTCACCGGGATTTGTCACTTCTATGTACAGGTTTGTGTAAATAAAAAGTAAAAATTATGTAGATCATGGTCAACATATGAAAAATTTTGTGCTTTTAAAATATGCACATTTTTTATCCCGGTTTAAATTATTCAGTATTACAGGTCGAACCTCGTTATTACGAACTCGAAGGGACTCACATTTTGTTCCTTATAACGAGAGTTTCTAATACCCGATACAGCGAACAAATTTGTTATACAAAAAGTGTGACAAATTACATTAGAAACAATTTAATTGGATTTTTGTATGTTTTTGTACAATTGATTTTTGCAGTCCTGAATCCACTTTTTTAATTATTGTGGAAGATTCTATAACAGAGAATTCAAAATAGATGAGTTAAAAAAATTCAAATAAAATGTTTAAAATATACAATCTTGGTTGTTGAATTAATATTTTTCTGTGGAAATTGGTCTAGTATTGAGAGATGATCACTTCTGGTCGCAATAAACTATTCCAACTAGCAAATAATTTGTTATGACAAAAATTTGTTATATTGAGATATTTTTAACATTAAATCTATGGGAATCCAACCAAATTTTTAAATAAATTTGTACTAACGACGAATTCCTATTAAGCCCGTTCGTAATAACGAGGTTTGACCTGTAATTATAAATGTTAATTATTAACTTTTGTTTTGTGAGTTATATAAGTGTCAATTTGATAAATATATGAATTTGTTACGAAATTTTAGATGTTGTTTTTAGTTATTTAGGTTAGGGGATGATAAGGTTCAGAAAAAAAATTATTTCTGCCTTTTTGATTAAATATTTTAAGACGAAAAGGGGAATTAGTGCAGAGCTACCTGATTTTTCAAATTGTAGTTGATAGTAACAATTACTATTTTTTTCAAAAATATTTAGAAACTATTGAAAAAAACAAATGTTTTTAAAATATGTTTTATATTTTTTAAAGATAAAATCTAAAAATGAAAAATACTTTTATTAGAAACTATTATTTATTTTGTTTAATTATGCTTATGTAATGATTGTTGTGTGAAACTGGAGATTATTATGTATGATTATGAAAATATTTTTGTAGGAAATTAGAAATAGTAATGCATATATTTTTTCTACACCTGGGGACCTGGTGGGGCCTGACTCTGAGTTTTAACTTTGCTTAGTTTGCCACTGTCAGGGCTGTTTTTAGGTATTTTGCTGCCCTAGGCGAGAATTGAAAAATGCCGCCCCCTTCCTCTTACTATCATCACTCTCTGAAAACAATTCGATGTTCTACTTTTTCCTCTATTTTATTTTTTCTCCTAATTTGCTCAATTTTTTTTGCTGTTTGATTTCAAATTAAAATTTTTACTGCCCTTTTGCCGCTTATAAAATTTTGTTGCCCTAAGTGGCCACCTGGTCTTGCCTAGTGGTAGAAATGGCCCTGCTTAGTTTGCCAGTGTTTTAAATATACAACTGTTGCAATTTTTTTTTGTTGTTTTGATTTTATTTGTTTTAAAAATAATTTTTAAACATTTGAGAAATTAAATTTATTAAATATATGAAGAACTATAAATAGTTGACTAGCTCGCAGATGTTCTATGGGGTTGGTATGGGTTTTTTATAATGAAATTTGAGAATATCCTTCTAAGGAGAAATTGTGTAATGCATAGTTATATAATTCTTGGGAAACTTTTTTCAAGGAACACAACTAGCTCACAGAAAGCTTGTTGCGAGATAGCTTTTCTATTTTGCTATCTCGCTGTGATATAGATTTCTACATTAATGCAAGCTTGCTCCCAGTAAAAATGATACTGTCTCGTACTGTTGTTTTGTATTAGACAGTCATATTATATTTCTATTATTTAAAATTGAAAGTTTTTTTTATTATAATGTATTTACTAGTATTCTATTTTGACTTAGATAATTCATTTAATTCAATTTTTATTTGTATTTTATTTATTTTTATTTTTGGGTGATTCTCTGTAAAGATGTTTTCAGCCTGTACATAGTTGTCCGGTCATATTAATATTCTTCCTATAAAAAAAAACCTACTAAGGACAAGAAAAGTAACAATTTTAATGATAGGTATTAAAAAGCCTATTGAATTTATAGCTACTTTTCAAGATATTAGCATTTTTCTGGAAAATAGTTTCAGTCCTCTGCCTCATTACAAAGCAGGGAACTGTTGACAGGGCACTGTGTATTTTGGTTAAATCGTAAAAAATAAAGCAAACTATCATAATATATTTAATTTTGTGAGTTCTTGATTCATATAAATTATTATAAAATTATATAGAAGATATCCAATTACACAAATAAACTATAAATAAAATAATTACCAGTGGGGACTGTGTCATAGTAGCCTCGACACGTTTTCCTGCCACAAACGACGCATAGACACTAAATAAAATGGCGGCACAGAGCCACTAGCGCTACTGACACAAACTTTATACTAGTTACGTCCTTGTATATGCAGGACAACATGAAAAGGCACAGTGAAAAATTTTATTTTTGGTATTGAATTTTTGGCAGGGTACTGTGCTTAAAAAGCCCAGACAAAATTTGATCAATTGAATGAAATGAAATAAATCAATTTTAGGTGTTATTTATTTTGAAAGAAAGTAAGTCAATTAATTGTGTTTTTAAACATTATGCACAAAATTCTATATTATAAATAAATAACTTAAAATAAAATTTCAAACTGTTAATTCTGGAAATGGGACAGCACAGGGGACTGTTTTTATGATGGTTTGGGTATTTTTGATAAAAAACTATAATTTATAAAGTTGTAACTACACCTGCAGTAAAGAGGAATATTCTTATGTTTGCATTCTGAGATATTTTAATTTATGATACAGCAACACTTTTTGGAAAAGGTGGTTTGGACAGCCATTTACGTGTTTACAAAGAATCACCCTTATATCTAAATTTTTATAACACAGAAAAATCAGTACACCCAGGTAACACAATGACTTCTCTAATACTACTAATATCACATTTGTTTTGCTTATATTGTACTGTTTTGTTCTTTAGTCAGTACACTGGTGCCTAAAAACTAAAAAAAAAAATTTATAATTTTAAATAAAAATTAAATTCATTAATGGTTGATAATATTATATTTTTTAGTATTTAATAGTGAGAGTTTTAATTAATTAATAAATAATTATTTAGTTTTTATTTTGTTTTTGAAACTTTTTAGATTATCTACATTTATATCAGTGATTCTCAACCTTTATTTTGTCATGGCACATTTTTAACAATTTAAGGACTTGGTGGCACACTAATAACAGAGTCTGTGGAAGTAGGGGTTCCTATAAAACTTGGGACCCTTGCCTTAGCTTCTTTAGCTCTGAATTCATGCAATTTTTTATTTTTTATTTGTTTACTATTTAATTGAGAAGATGATGCAAAAAGAAAAATTAAAATTTTATTTTAATTATATTGTAATTATTTAATAGGTTAAATGCAGGAAGTGAAACGACTGTTGTTTATAACTGTAGTACTCTATATAAAATTAGAGATAAAGTAGTGTGTTATTAAACAACATATCAATTGATAAATTGTAGAATGTGAATTAAGGTGAAATTAAAATTCTTTAATTAAGGATTCACTAATACTTTAGTAAAATGCTTTTATTATGTTGTTAATATCATTTTTAAATGTGTTGAAAATTTTTTTTAAAAATTATACACAATTCATATGACAATCTCAAGGTAAGATGGGATTCAATTAAAATAGATAGTATTTATTTTATTTTATTTTATTTACCAACCCTTTTCCTGTACCAGAAATAACAAGAAGCCATTATAAAATGTCTACTTTCCTACGCACTTACGACAACCAAATTGTCATTAAAATAATTTTAAAAAATTTTAAAAATTCTAAAAAATTTATTAGATGTTTATATGTAATTATGTATATAAAAAATATTTAATATTAAATTTTTTTATACTAATTTTTTAAAAATAATTTAATAAAATTGAAGTTTTTGTGTGAATAGTAAAATCTATTTTTAAAATGTTTATAAAAATAGCATTTTATTATTTTTATTTTACTTTGAAATTATAATAAAATTATTTGAATATTAAAGTTTTTAAATATTACAATTAACAATGTAGAAAATATACTGTAATTATTTGATATAATAATATATAATGAAATATCATAAATTACAAAATTTAGTAATAATTATAAACATGAAAAGTAATTTTGCAATTTTTCGTAAATTTTGGTAGTTTTTATTTAATTTTAGTAATTTTTGGTAAATTTTGGTGATTTAAATCAGTTAATTTTATTCATATTTACTTCTATCTATTGCTTATTATTTTGTTTTAAAATAAATTGAGCTTCAACATCTTTTTTATTTAACATGCCAACATTCAATTTATGTATAGTTTGGCCTATCCTCTGCTACCAGCACCACTTGTGGCAAAAAAAACAAACTTTGCCTTTTATCCTGGTTTTAGGGTGAGTCGGCAGACTTCCCTACTTCCACAGACCCTGCTAATAATAAATAATCACCTTTTATATTCAGATTTCTGTATATATATGTATATATTTATACATAAATACTTTACTTAAGTATGGGTATTCACAGTGATAGCACATTTTAAGAATCTCACAGCACACTAAAGGGCTGCAGCACAGTGGTTGAGAAACATTGATCTATATGCTGATATAGAAATTCTATAGATTTTGCAGATTTTCTACATTTCAGAAAAATGTGTGGTTGAACTTTCTATATCATTTTTATATAGATGGGATATAGAATTTCTTTATAGATATTCTACAAAGGTATTCTATATCGCAGCTAAGTGTCTGTAATATGGAAAGCAGGGCCGTGCCATGCTATGATACAGAGAGGCGGCCACATCAGGTGGCATTTTTGCTTCAGGGGACCTTTTTTTTATATTTCTAGGTGTGATCTTATTTCTTCTGGTCTTTTTCTGACCAAAAGGGTGGCATTTCAAAGATTTGCATCATACGTTTAAGAAGATCTACTGCACGGCCTTGATAAAAAGGGTATATAGTTTAAAAATAGATTTTATACATTGCATGGACATAGCTGTGATATTTGTGCTGCGTGTGTTATCAGTTTATTTTACTAAAGTATGCAGTTCAAGATTTGCAGTAATACTATATAGCTTATGTTCTTTAGTAGGTGTCATAAGTCAGCCATATTGCTTTTATTTCTGTTGAGGAAGTGAACAGAAATTTTTTTCCACACAATGGCTTAGAACTACAATAGTATATAAAAAATATTCTAAAGTTCTTTTCAATGAAAGTGTGACCTTCCTCTCTCATTGATGAAGATTGAAATTGAGATTTCCAGCAGATTCATTGGTGGGGGGGTACAGAGTCAGATAAAGTAATTTACTAATGTAATAACTGAATCTTACTCTATGCTAATAATGAGCTGATCATGTTATATGAACAGTCAATGGAAATAATTAAATCAAATTAAACTTTTGTATTGATTGGTTGATTTTTTAGATAAACTGATTTTAATAGGTTGACTTGTTTAGAGCTCTAACTAAGTTTTTGGTGCTTTTGGTAAAATTGTTCTCTGGTGCCACAGAAGGTGAACAATTAATGGAAATAAAAAATTATCTACAGGACTTTTTTTCTTTATCTTTCTTGTTTTTTGTGCCACATGGTTGCTCCTGAAATTGATGGCACCTTTTGGATATGAGGTCCTGGCAACAATTAATTGCATTAATTGTATAATCTAAATTAAAATATTAACACTAGAACAACCAGAGCGGTCATTTTGACTGCAACGACTGTTTAAAACAGCTGTTGCAATAAAACCCCAAGGATTTTGTTGGAGATTTTTTTTGACTTTTATTTATTT
>JAQFZN010000894.1:0-21284 GCA_034687075.1 Geophilus carpophagus | reverse complement strand
TGCAGCCAACCCAACGTAAAAACAATCATTCTGACATTGGCCCAACATTGGCCCAATAATAATTGCTACCTGGGTATCATTTTGCTTCAGTGGCAATTGGAACACTTCATCCCATAAGCAGATCAACATTTTCTAAACTGACTTTAGATAGTATTTCTCTATGAATTACATGCCTTGCAAAAAATATATCAAACTGTCCTAAGTGGGACTGCAAAACAATTTAATCATTGTACAAAATGTCACTATTTAACTCCTTACTTGTTCAAAGCAACTTGATGACAGTTGACAATTTTATTTCTTGCCCATGTTAGAATTTTATTTCTAGAATCATAACCACAATTTTGCCATAAAAATTTAAAATAATTCTGATGTTGGTCTCATAGAGGGGACTGAAAGGCTTTAAACCTAGAAGTAGGAGATGGAAGGAAAAGATGAAACATAGTTTAAATAAGAAAATAATGAAATTATCATCGGAATTCTAATATCATCAGAATATCACGTCTTCTTCTTTGATAACAAGCACTGCCACTTAATGACAAAAACATGTAAGCTTAAGCTTCCAGATCATTGCCACTAAACGGCAGCACCTCATGGCTTCATTATGCAGAACTATTACTGTATTGAATTTACAGTAAATTTACTATGTTCAAATTATTTACATGCTTATTTCTTAAGAGGTCCAACATTTTTGAAAATCTCATCGACAGCTTCAGAAATCTCCAAAAATCTTCTACAAATCTCAAAATAAATCTCTATTAAATCTGATAAATCTCTTCTAATCTGTATAAATCTGGAAAAAAGTCCCTAAGCTGCAAAAGTCTGAAAAATCTTTATTAATCTGTAAAAGTCTGAAAAATCTTTATTAATCTGTAAAAGTCTGAAAAATCTTTATTAATCTGTAAAAATAATAATTTTAAATTTAAAAGTATTTTCTAAATTAAAATTAAATTATTAAAAAAGCAGTTTATTACATGTTCGACAGAATATTTTACAACATTTGATTATTATATTTTGCAATTCTTCCATCTTTTGATCATACATAACTATGGAAATGTAGACAATTTTATAATGCAAGTTTTACACGAATTCAGAAACCCTAATTATCATCAGTTGAGTTCCTAGGGGGATGGGGAGAAAATGGGGGCGGTCTGCCTCGAGTGGCACCTATTTTGTGGCGGCATTATTTATATTTCTGCCTAAATTATATAAAAATAAAATAAATAATATAATAAAATGTACGCCAGTGATTATCAATACCCAATCTAAATCAACAAGGGAATGAAAATTCAGACTTTTCTGCACCAAAAAAAATTGGAAGTCTGAATTATTATTCCCCAAGCATGTAAATTTATAAGACAATAAAAATTAGGACCCCCCTGCATGAAAAAGCCTACATCTAAACTATACTACACTACATTTATTTAATTAACTGCAATTGACACTCACAAAATAAATGATATATTTAAGAAATTATTTTGTTTTTCAAGGAGTCCACAGGTCACCATAATTGAGTAGGCTTATTTAGTATACACATGATAATTTAATTCTGTATTTACTATTAATAAGATAAAAACAATATATTACAATTAAATCTGTTTTTATTAAAACTCGCCAGGTAATTTAACAAAAGAAAAAAATCACTTACTTTTTAGATTGTTGTTGTTAGGGCTATAAATGAGCACGTGATTGTGAGTTATCTTTATCTTTTCAAATTAAAATGAAGTGAAGAAAGATAACTAAGTTATTACTTTTACTTTTTGTTGGATACGGGCATAATTAAAGTAGTTTCGTGAGTAATCCTCATCTCTAGGTAACACAATGAAGCTACAACACCTACATTGTTTCAGCCTTAACATGCCGAAGGCGACATCTATATTCAGCTTTCCGTAAAAATAACAAAACAAATTCACCGGGTCAATGATTTCGTAGCGGATTTATTCTTGCACCATACCTGACAGCGGTTATTCAAAATAACTTTGCTCAACAGCAAGATAATTCAAATATTTCGACATTTTAAAACCACCTCTTCCGTAGTTTGAGAGCACCTGTAGGTAAATTATAAAAATGTGTTTCACTAAAATAATTTCAAGTTTTATTGATAAGAGATTTTTGAGCACAGGCATGGTTGAAGTCACATCAAAAGCTTGTCAACTATAAATAAAAAAGTGGTATTTTTTTTCAAAAAATTGGCACGATTTAACATTTTCGGTTTTCATTTTTGCTCTTGGCAATAGATGACGTTACATATCTTTCAAATTTTAAAGCATTTTAAAACTATTAAAAACTACAAATAACTAATGCATCTTAATGATCTTTTCTGTAATGCAAACTTCCTCTCTATCTTTAGTAATTAATTAATTAAAATTGCTATATCTACAGTGTGATGGGGTTTACAGTTCAATCACAATATAAACTCTTCTGTAACGTTACTAATACTTTTGTAATTACTGTACAGAGTTTGTGGCAGGCACTTTTCCCTTATAGTTATGATCATTTTTAAGTTATAAATAGTGTAACGTAAAAGTATGAAAGTTCAGTTTGCTGCTCATTTTCCCTTATAATTATAGAACTCAGGTTACATAATAAATGTCACATGATTAGACATGTAGCATAATAAATTTTATTTCCTTTTTCCTATTAATGTATTCATATTTCTTAATTGTGTTTACCTGGAATTATTATAAAGAGGAACAGCATGCAAACTTTGCATTATCTTCATAAACAATGTCTTACTGTAAGATCTTCTGCTGCCGTAAATCTAAATCGAGACTGTTTCACGGCCATAATTTTCTTCAAATTCGATACAAAAAACACTAGATAAGTCGATTTGGTACCTTGAAGCAGAGAATTACAAGTAGCCGACGAAATTCAAAATGGTCGCCATTTGTAATTTTATGTATGACGTAAATAGTGAAAAAGTCTGTAATTGGCTGCACTGTTTATAATTTTAGGGTAGTTTCCTTATAGTTATAAGCATAATAGGCCGTATATTATTATATATAATTTATAAATAATAAATATCTAAAAAATGTCAAGCAGAACACTCTACATGTTGCTTTCTTTTAACCTATAACAGTTGCAAATCAAAAGTTAGATAAAATTAAATTAATTCATAGAGATGTTTCAAAGGCAAAAAAATTGCATTTACTGTATTATATCCAACAAGTGGAAATAAACATTAAATACCAATAACTTAAACAAACCTAAGCACCAACTCTCCCTTTGTGTCATTTTGTACATTAGTTTGAGATTTAAAATGGCAGACTACATTTAATCTCTTTTATACCAATAAATTAAGTGTTTTCAAGCTTCATTTTCATAATGATAACGAGTAAGTCAATACTAAATTCCGACACAAAGATCAAGGGAATGCATCAAACCGTGACCAGGTCAGCAATAAAATTTAATGACACGAGCGTCAAACATTTGCTAAGCGCACGTGTGTTTTATTAGGCCATATCTAAGGGTCCAGCAGAGATATTTGTGGGGGGTTGTGGCAATCGGATCTTAATTAAGTGTAACAGACGCCCTGATGAATCACACTCTTAATCAGCCTCCCTCTTTTTTTCAATTACCATTATTTTGGCTAATCTATTTTCATTGCTACATAACAGTAAGCTAAGAATAGAAATACTAAAGCATTTCCAGCATGTGCAACGCATTCGATATTAAAAAATAAATTAAAAGCAGTTAACATTTATGGGATTAATATGCCCTAACTTCATTTTCAAGAGAGACGACCTAAAAATTATTTCCCACCGTGCAGTTTTTTATTTAAAAAAATTGCACGTTCCAATATTCAAATCAGATTTTTCAATAATTTAAGTGGTAAAATGCTTTTAACAAATTTTTAAATTAAAAATTTAATAAATTTAGTACTTTGAATTAAATTTATAAAAAATTTACCTATTTTCTTTTTCAATTCTTCATTACAACTGTAATCCAATAACATTGTCATCTAAGCAGCACAAGACACTGAAAAAAGAAAAAAAGTAAGTTTTTTTTGAATTAATTTATATGCAATCTTATCTCTAAACGATTATCTTCACTAATGAGTAATCCAATTACAAATTCAACAAAAAAAATATTTTTAGGTCAAAAAGTGAGATTAAATAATAATAAAAAAATTAAATTAAAAAATAAAAACAAAATGTAATTAACTAAAATAATTGCATTTTCTAACATTCATTTTAATTCCAGGAAATAATATTACGTCATGGGGTTTACCATCAACCTACAACCTGCTTCCCTCTAGTGACATAACCTAAAATCAACAATATCGTTCAACCTTAAAAAATAATAGAAATATTCTAGTTTTAAATATAATTATAAATCTAACTAATTACAGGCTTCATCTTTATCTAAACTCCCTTCCGAAAACCTTTCCTAACCTCCACAAAAAATAAAAAAAATCTGCAAGATACAAACATATATCGGAAAAGAATTAGTTACACGCAGCCCCTTGATATTAGACTCCAGTTCCTATGGCAACAAGTAGGAAGCTGCTTCTGAATCTCTTTTGCACACCAACACTTTGCCATTGCAAGCGGATTGATTAATCGTCCTCCAAATGTCCGCCCCTTTAACACTTTCTTTCCACATGGCAATTTCAAAGTGCTTCGTTTGTACAAGACAAATGAACTCAGAACTCAGGATTAGGAGCACGAATAAGGTGCCATCAATTCCACTAAATCGTTGCAAGTCATCGAGCAGGGCGCACTCATCACAAAACTAGGCAAGTGCAAATAAGAACCTCGTCTACGCACCTGGGGCCAACCAACTAACTCTTATTTTTTCTATTTCTTACCTCGACAAGTTTAACTAACAGCAAAACAAACCAGACCAAACTTCAATTGATATTAAATTATTTTAAGGCAATACTGGATAAAATATAAAAACAAATGTTATTTTTAATAAAATCATTTCTCGATATACTGCATAATCAGTTTCACATCATTTCGACTGTAAAATCATTTTAATGGTGATGTGACACAATGATCATCGAATAGAATGTCAATCTAATCAATTTGTCAATATTGTAATGTTTAATTTATGAGTTTAGAGATCATTTCAAACCACAAACATTTAACAAATTATTAATACAGTATAAACTCTAATTTATCAATGTGTAAATTCAAAATGTACTCAGCTGCAGAGTTACTAAGTATCATTAAAATATTAAACAAATTGTTAAAAAAAAAATAAAAAATAGCAAAAAATCTGTTTCATGTCGAATTCTATTTAAGTTGGTTACTTTTCAACTCTGTGCCTTTATTATACAAAACTCCAAACTCGCTCTTAACTCCTCCGCCCTCGCACGGCAGGGAGCATCGAGATCCGAATGGAGAACTCCAGGCGACAGCTGCCAAGCCAGGAAACCAGGCTGAAATTAAGCGTAATCCCCTTTGGTTGAAGCGAGGCTTCCCTTCGCACCCATTATACGATGGGGAGAATCCGGAGCTGAAGGCCAGCGATGCGCTTAACGCCCGCAATAAAACGCGCGCAATGAAACGCATTTATCCACAAATTGAAGACGGGTCTCATCATAAAAATGAAAAAAAAATTGAGGACACGAACGGGGTACGTAGGTAGGTAAGAGATGCGCAAGCCATAAAGGAAGAATGAAATATAAAAGCGCGCCATGTTTTACTATCAAACCTATCTGCTCCTTCAATTGTTCCTCCTGTGGGATGATGGGGGTAGCGAGAATAAGAGAGGGGCGCGGTGGCGTTCCAAATTACCTAGTCTACATTTGATCCAATTTTGTCGTTATTAACTGCCTTGATAAAAATCATTACGAGAGAATCTCAAACAATTCTCCAGTGGCCATTGAATGCGGCCGTGCGGAAAAATGCGCAACGCAGATACGGCACGATGTAACCATAGTAACCAGTGAACCAAATAAGATACGAACATGAAAAAATTAATATTCCACTCCCCGTTCTAAATAAAATCAAAATTAAATTGAAAAAGATGTTTAAAATATTTTAAAATTTATTTCTCTCGTAAATTTAACATTAATGGAATCAGAACAACTCATTGAACACTTTTTGTCGGCCATCATTCGAGCACAAATCCGTACAGGACGGAAATCCATAAAACACGTCAAGTCGGATGTACCCTATCCATCATAACCTTCCTATACAAGTAAAATGCTGAGTAAGGTACAAAATACGTGACTTGTGGCGCGGTTGTTTCGAAATAAAGGCACTTTACCAACCCCTACACACCTTCTATAATTCCCATCTTATTCTTCCTTTGCCGCCCCTTATAATCATCATAATCATCATCAGTCATTTCATTATCTGCAAACTGCATCACTCATTTCTTATTTACAAAACGAAAGAAACATTGCACACCCTTTTCATCTAACGAAACCATTCATTAGGATTTTGTTTCAAGATTAAAATAAATAAGAAAACTGCTAATTACTCGAGGCCCTAACAAAGGATTGTTTGCACAGCGAATTAATCACCCGAACTTTGATATCCATTTTCCATAATTCTTATAACATGTGACAAAATATAATGAAGATAGAAAATGCTGTTCGTCGTGCCCTCCAAATCCAGGAAATGTTAATGTAAACTTTTGTAAACACACACACGGTACAAAATCATTTAACACCTAATCTCACTTAAAACCCCACTTAGCAGGAATCAGGCGCACGACCCACAAATATTTACATTACAAGGGTAACATGGAGTAAGGGAAAAGGGGGAAAGAATTGAGATAAAAAACAAAAATTACACGCCCAGTAAAAGCTGAAAATTTCGGTTAAAAGTTGAAGAAAAAAATTCAAATAGTGTCGTGAAACTTTGGTGCAAATTGGAGAAATTTTCCCCTTCCATTCCTGTGGTTTTTGGTTAGTAATGACACGAGTCAGATTGAGGGATGAGCCGTAGGACGACGACTCAGACCTAATCCTCACCGTCAACACACGAACCGAGAAGGGCTCGTCTAATCCTGCCAATTACAGGTGGAGTAAAAGAAGAAGGGGACTGGAGAAAAGGAAAGGATGGTTGCAACAAGGGTGTATGTGTTGGAAGGGCATGGAAATCGATTAATGAGACGCGACATGCCTGCACAAACTCGGGGTAAAATTCGCTTAGACTGCAGATTCGGAGCGCGAATTTAGGCACTTAATACTGTTGCTATTGCGCTGTTTATCACGATCAATGTTGCAAAGGGTCACGAAGTCAGAGCTCGTCCGTTATGCATCGTTTCATAAAGAAGGGAAAATGGGTTTGTATTGAATTTTGACAAAAAGGAAAAATATAAAATACCAATATAACAACGAGTGCGTTTTTTATTCACTTCAATTATTCATCACAATTCATTCAACACCCTTCAAAACATACATTTCTAAATTGAACTCGTTTCAAATTCCATTTCATGACCCTCTATTACTAACAATTACAACCCCTCCCTTTAGATTTTTTATAACCCACATATTTATTCCACAGATCACACAGAGAAACATGAATTTTTTTCCTTTCTTAATACCATCACTAAAGTTCTCAAACAGGTTTTGGTGTTGAATGAAAACCAGGATTTTCGGCTTTTGAACGAGCCCCAATATCCAATAAAAGCTGTCCATTAGTCCATTTCTAGTAAACTCTCTAGAGCTTTTAGTTTGATTGTCCCTCGTCCACGAGAGAACGCATTGAAGCCTCGCCCACGTACAACGCCCACTACACCTTCCCTATCACGGTCACTTTCTTAAAAGCTGCTGACACCTGCTTTCTACCTGCACACAACTTCAATTTCCACCGAGTCAACACTATTTCTCTAACAACCTTTTTCTCCCTTCCCCCAACACATCAACAAGCAAATTTCCTTTCCTGTGAAACTCATTTAACCCCTTTTATTTACGATTTCTCTTTTTGCGTCTTCTCTAAACTTGTATCTGTATGCAAATGAATTCATCAGCTTGCAAAACAAACTTCGTTAGTTACACATTGCATTAAAACTCGGCTCACTGCGTCCCCAGTGAGTCGTCATCGAGTGTAAATAATAACATGGCAGCGAAAACGGGCGCCATTTGGGTGTAGTTTGCAACCATCTCCTCGTGGCGGCACGAGAAGCGTTTATTTCCTCATCTGGTCTCTAGAGAGAACGCGAGGGGGAGGTGCAATCACGACCTTTCCGCCGAAACCGTTTCCATAGAAACTCAACATCCGAGTTTCTCGCAACATGTCCATTTAAGGAAGGAGATTCAACAAACGACTTGTGCCAGCATTTTCATGAAACGCTGTTTACAGTCGTCTGTAACAGCGCTCAGATCGAGTGGGCAATCGAGCTTTGTCCAACCCTAGCGACCCCAGTTATACAAAATCGATTCGATTCATGGAACCGTGAACTGAAAAGAAAAAAAAAGAATGAAAAGAGAAAAAATAAAAGTAGTTTTGAGACGTCGCGCCTTCGCATTGGCGCGATGAAGGAAGACCCCACCTGACCGAGATAGCCCTGACTCGGGACCCTGTGCATTCCATTTGGCTGGCCGTGCGCCAAGGGTCTGTTTACTCTGAGCTCTTCTTGACAGATAAATGACCTCACTCAACACAATTACCTCCAACCGAGGCAAAAACATTTGCTTGCATCCGACAAATTGTTTGTTCAGGCGGATACAAAAGACGAAAACTATTCGAGCAGTAATAAAAGCGTTTTATGACATGACAGAGAAAAAGAAAAAAAAATATTTCTTTTATTTCTCTATACTTTTTTATATATTAAACTTCATCAACCCGAATGACTCTGTTTCCGACTCCGTTTCATTAGATTAACTCTTTTTTATATACAGATTTGCTAAGTGTCCCCTTGAGGAATTCATTTCCCCATCCCCCCCGCCTCATCGAAATGCACGACGCGTTTAGCGTTCAACGGAAACGAATCTGCTAATCCCACGTGGTACAAGCAAGAACAGCTATGTTGAAAAATCATCCAAACTGACCCGTAAATACGAGGTAAAAAGCCCGATTTCCACGCCTAAAACGTTTAAACTAACGTCGGTTGCTATAGCAACTGCATCCAAAATCACATCCAGATGCTGGGCACGTGGAAACAGCCCACCCACGCTTTTTCTACTTCTTCTCTCACCTTTTTTTCCCTTCCTTATCTATATTTTTTTATGAAAAAAAAGAAAAAAGTAAAATCTATTTCCCAAAAGACACACACACTCTTAACAGTGATTTACGTCTACAGCAGAAACAACAACAACATCACAAACGATTTATTCGAGGAAATTCTGGGAGAGAGAAAAAAAAAAAATAAAAATATGCAAAAAAGAAATAGTTACAGCTCACACAATTTGAAAATTAATTATACTTTTAAAAGCATTTTACGAATATCACGTTATAGTGTTTTATTACCGAGCGAAATCGGTCATTTTTAAAGTGGGTGTTGACAGCTTGATGGGTTTGAGCAGCTGGAAGTCTGATCACTTCCTGCGCGTGCACATGTATAAGTAGAGATAGGAATGCAAGAGAGCGCCTTATAAATTTTATGGAATATTTCATGGTCAAGCAAGGGAGAGGAAAAATATAAAAAAAAATGACACAAGAAAATGTTTTCCAATAAATTGCTAAGCGTGCACACCCATAAATCTCGACTCATCCGACTCGAGGAATTGCTCTAAGATGGCAGAAAAGCGTCTATAGTTATGACATCAACATGAAAAAAAAGGAAAAAAATCTTCTTATAAACTGATAAATGACTTCAAAAACATATTGGACTGTCATATTTCGAATATCCAATATATTTCCTTGTCACAGTGACAACATTTCCATTTTTAATTAAATAATAAAAGAAAATAAATCCAAAATCAAAACCAATAATAAATCACGTAAATATTTTCTGCGGAAATTTATTTCTCCCCTAGGCAGTGCTCAAAGACCCATACACACCCCCATCATAACCCATAATGGCTACCATCATCAAACTGGGATCTATTCCACAAGTGTAAATCCCACACAGGTCATATCTTGCAACAACCCCGTGAGGGATTACACCTCCCACGCTTTATACAACTCAATTGCTTCGTTGTATCGGGGGGAACCCGTTACAAAAGGGGTCCACGAAACGAGACAATAAAAGATGTGACTTGGGTTGCTTCACACCGCAGCAAGGACAAGAAATGAGGCAATGTTCATATCTGTCGAGCGAGGGCAGTGCATACACATGTTCATTTTTAGATGAGTGTTCGTGGAAAAAGAAGTTGTTAAAAGTCAACTTCGTAAAAGAGTTAATGATGCATTTACAAATTCATCCCCAAATTATACACTAAAATTTTTATTTTTACGACCTGTTTGAAATGAGTCGTTAAAAAATTGATGGCAAGAAGAAGATGAAAAAAAAAGTGGAAAACAAGTGTGTTTTAATGTTGATAAAGATAAATAACATGTTGAAAAATATGTCCACTTTTCACATCTTCTTTTCTCTCTTTCATTTATATCTTATTCTTAGTGAAGCTGATCCCGGCATAGAAATACGAACCCATGTCACACTAATGAGCAACTAGCTGAGATCAAGTTACAAGAGAAAAGCAAAAAGCAAAAAAAAATAAAAGACAAAAAAATGCTAAGAAAGGAGATCAGCCATCACCACATTCATTCGAGGGTGGGATTTTCTCAAGCTTTGATGTATGCCGCATACGTACATCGTATAAAACTAAAATCGATCAAGAAAAATGAGATAAAAAACAAACTCATCACAGCTTTAATTTTTAAACTTTTTTTTAAAAAAGAAAAGATATTTCCATATTTTCAAAATTTAAATTTAAATTTTCAACACGAAGTGGAAAAAAATAGGAAACGCGAATCGACGTGTCATCGAAGGTAAAAGGAAGGCACGGAAGGAGGATGGCGGAATGTCTTTTCCAGCTGCTTCTGCCATCGGGCTCGGTTGCAAACGAGAAAATAATTGGCTCTTAATTAATTCCTCCAACTTGGCACACGCAGACGTTAATCCGATTTTCTCCCTTCCAAGTATTTTCAACTGCAAATATAGCACGAACAAAACGTTCCCATCCACTATACAACGCTATTAATCTTCGTCGCTTCTACAAGACGACTGAAAAACTTTTCATTTTTCCTCACAAGAATCAGAAAAGAAAAAAAAAATACTTTTTAATCCTCAATTCCCATTTTTTTATTGTTGTTGTACATGACATCCTTCTGGAGAGGGGTAAAAGAGAAATTGGCAGCTGCGTACACGCATGCGCTGTCTACAGCAGAAGCAGCGAGCGTAACGAATGCCATTAGCCCCGACTTGAACCCTTTGATGCCTTCTGAACAACTCCCCGGAGGACACGCGAAATCTCGAGAGATCCGAACCCCCAGTTCTGCATCATGTACCATCAGTGAAATGTCGTTGCCATCGTACACAAGCTTAATTAATAGGGAATTATACCCACGATTTAAACTCCAACTCGAATCGTATTTGTCAAATTACCATCAACAAACTCGTCATCAACTTATTTTACACTTGCCACAACCATTTAATTACAATCTCTTCTCGTTCCATATCCAGTTCACGAGAGATGAGAGAAGAATAAACCGGTGCGCCAAACTCCCTATCCAATTTCATTTTCGAATTAAATTCTCACGTGTCTCTTGCGACCGAAAACTTTTGCCCGCAACTGAAAATGAGTAATAAATTAACTTTTCATCCATTTATCCATCCATCACACCATCTGGAAACGCATCTAGCACCAAAAACACGCGCCATCTTTCCGACTTTTCCCTATCCCAACCCATTATTAATCCCTTTATTTATTGCCCCGCACTCGTCTTCCACCGACCCCGACACAAATTCTACAAGACTCCATCAATTCCACCCCGGCCCACCGTGCAATGGACGAGGGGGAAAAAATTCAGCGAGATGTGCAGGGGATCAAACATACTGGCACCGTCTTCTTGTAACGTTTCTGAACGCAATTTGAGTCCTTCTTTATGGCAAACGCGTTTGCATATAATGTTTGCCCTCGTAAATTTGCCCTCGTAAATATGAGAAAGAGAAGAGTGGGCCATGTGGGATTCCTACTAATAAGTGGCGGCCTTTTATTATTTGCCGAAGGAGGATGAGGCTTTCATTTAACCCCTTCCACCCGCGCTCTTCTAATCTCTTGCAACCACACCCAAACAAAAGCCACGTAACGAGCAAGCGCATTGTGGAATTCGAAAAATCTCTTTGCACCCTTCGTTTCCACCGAGAATTTTCTTTTTCTTTTCTAAACGACAAAAATTTTGACGTGTAAACAAAAATCAAATTTCATCTCTTTTTTATTCTATTTATTATTTTTACTGCTTCGACTCGAAGATCCGAGAGTAAGCAAAAGGCAAGCACAGACGCTCGCTATGGATTAGAGTATGGAAAAAGCAAAACGTTTTCGTGCGAGGCCGTGGAGCCACTGATTAAGGCCATAAATAAAGGCGGGAAGCGCAAAGAGCGTGAAAGGAAATCGAACTCATGTTAATATTTAGATATGAACTTTGGGGTCGACGAGCCTCGACAGACGCATGCTGCTCAATGGAAAATCAATAGAAAATCTCGCGCGCGCACGTGCATCGGAATGTGCGCCTTTCTAACGGATAAAGTAGCCAAATGTTCCCAATGCCCTTCCCTCCAAACCCTTCTTTAGCACAACCGTTCTTTTTCTAACATAAAAACTTTTTTCTTTTTCAAACTTGATGGAAAAAAAAATTCAATCCTTTCAACACTAGTTTACTTTTCAAACTAAACTTACACCCTAAATCCACCTATAAATTGTCATGACCCATAATGACCCAAGGTCAGAGAGTCCCCCTCACTTCAAACTCCCCTCAGATTCACACGGATTCACCGATTGATCCCAACTTACACTATCGATTTATTGACCCGTTCCCACATCAATGTGAAGTTTCAATTTACGCCGTAAATCCCCCAAGCGGTCATTTTTCAGAATGCATTCTTGCAGTTAATTAACAACTTCACAACTGAAATAAAAAAAAATTAAAAGCAATATTACTTTTGTTTGACAAGTTTAAATAAAATAAAATAATGCGACTCAATTTCTATGTTCAAAAGCAAAACGAAGCATGTGCACGTGAATAATTAGCACCTTATCCTACCCCTTTTCATTTCCATCCCCCATTGCAGTGTTTTATCACTTCCTTTTCACTTGTACTCGGGTTTTCTATTGTTCTCGCACAATCATCGCAATGTAACTCTTCTCCAATACCCCCTCTTTTCAGAACCCCATGAATTGAACACCACACTGCTATATGTATGTGTGTTTTTAATTAATTTTTAATTCCCCCTACCCCTTATTATCATTCAGTTGCGCGTTTTGTGGTGCACAACAAAAGGCAAGAGGATCAAGTCCGGTGATATCTTATTAGACCCTTTTCCAACCCTTTGCGTCCGAAAAATAATTAAGTGCGTGTAAATTCACGCGGAAAGGAAAACAGAGGGGGATATTTTCCCAAATAGCACATGTTATTATGTGTTATTTGCAAGCGCCGTTGCTAAGTACTTTTGTTTTGATGAGGCGCGACAAACTTATCGTGGCATTTGAACGACTTAAGCCACATGTCGCGATGAAGGATTTTTATTGGCGAGAAAATTCAGAGAAATCAAATAAGCTGCTAAGTAGATTTAATTTGGCGTTCATATTAATCATAGCGTACGAGACGCGCAGCCGCTTCAAAATGGAAAAGAGAAGAGAAGCAAAAGAAGGGGGTGAACAACATTAGCAACTAGCAAAACCCATATGCTGCAACACCTTGACAACATGTGTTATCAAACAAATCGAAGAGGAGGAAAAAATGAAAGAGAGTAAAGTGAAAATCCATAAAAGTTTTTCAATTAACCTTAAAAATATTGGGAATTTCAATATGTGCATTTTATATTTTTTTCTTACGAATATTTTAGGTTAAAATTTTATATCTAAATTTATAACTTGGCACCAACTGGTGGTGCCATACGGTATATAAAAATAAAATTAACAAAAAATAACTCTTAATTAAAGTACCGGAAATGGAGAAAGAAATAAATAGTTCATTAGGGAAATAAAGAAAAAAATTTAAATGAAAATGAAACTGAATTAATGATGAAAAAGGTATGATGTGGCAATTACATTTGCACCTCATTTTCTTCTTTTCAACCACTTTGGCTTTTTCATACACTTTTAAATCATTTCAGAGATGAATTCACGCTTCAAAAGTATAAACTCAGTTTTCCAAAAAATCCTAGTTTCTGTCAACAAGAAAAAAAAATTAATTTTTTTCCAGAAAAAGAAAAAAAATTAATAAAATCTTGAAAAAAATTAAAAAAGTGAAAAGATTTGGCTTTAAGCCCACATACGGCGCTCCTTTCCTCCATATTGAAAAGAACAAAACTACTCAACTTTCCTCCAACCTCCTTTTTCTTTTCTTCTCATTTTTTCCTTTTACAACCCGATTCTACGCAAGCTGATTTCTCTTTTGTGTAAATAATAAAGTAAATGGCGGAATCGATCGAAACGCCTTCGACCCCCCCGCCACTCCGCCTAGCGGCGAACACAACCATTCTAACATCCGTCCGTCATCACCCAACACTCCCTTCTTTCTCCCATTATAATCCTTTCCTCTTTAATTTACAACAAAATATCATCTTTTCATTCATCTCTTTGCTATCGTTTCCGCAAAAGCGCGTTAACGCCATCTTTAAAAGGATCGTAACTCGTAACCCCCCCGTCATCATTTACCTTATTTATCGAGTGGAAAAATCACTGGAATCTGCCATCCGCCATTTCTATCGCCTGTCGAAAAAGGGCCTACTTAATGACATTAACGTGCAAGTATTGACATCGGGTCGACGAGGAACCGCAAGAGAGACGCCGCCGTTCGCTTACCACTTTGAGAAGCGCGCTTAATGGCAGATAATTCGATTAAAGGAAAAAGATCATCGTTTCAAGTAGATGTGGAAAAAAAAGTGGTGGTATAAAAAAAGAGGAATAAAAAGAGAAAATGGGTGTAAATGATGTGTAAGAGTAAAAACGCAAAGGGGGGGAAAGTCGTGTTTTCTTTGAACCGACACCACAATGACAAGTTGATAAAAAAGTTATAGAATTTTAATAATTTCATCAATTTTTAATTGAATTATTTAAAATAAAATTTTATTATTTCTAATACACTAAAACTTTAAACCAACAACATGCTGAATTTCAAACACTCCTGGAATATTTCAACGTTGCTAATAAGCTTATAATTTGATTAAAAACCACTGCAATAAGCCCCTTCTGATGGATCCCAGGACCAAAACAAAATCAATACAACTAATTAAAATATCATTAAAATTATCTCGTAAACGCAAAAATTATTATTATAAAAAACGCTCAAAATAAAAATGGACAATTTCAAAAATATAAAATATAAAAGAGGGATGAACGCATATGGCACCTCGAAAAGCTCATCCCATCCCACAAATTGATAAATGGAGCGGGATTTCCACCTAAATGATTAAATTATAAATTAAACATTTTTCCCTTTTTATATTTTAAGAGCAGCGCGACATATGTTTCCCACGTGTGCTTTTCCCGGGAAAGCATCAGCTGACGACATTTGCTGTCATAACAGTGAGTAGCCGCCATTGTCCGCTCTGCTCGACTCATCTTTGTGGCAGTGAATGGCAGCTCCGGCGACAGAGCCTGTCACGCATCTATTAATCACACGTGATGCCCTTTGCAAAGAGTTTCGAGGTCACAATTCCCCGACCCCTTGTTCGAAACGCTCCCTCGATGAGCACACAATAGCGGTGAGCATCAAAGTGATGCGTTTCCAATTCGACTTTAAAAAACCGCATTCCGTTGCCATGACGACCACGAGCGTGACAAGATGGACAGATTTTAAATGCCCTAAAATAAAGTCCGAGTTGGCTTTTACTGTCGCGGCGGCGCCCTTCGCTGACACCCATCGACCGAGACGTTCCATCCGTAATTCAAGACGCTTGTGGAGTGGCGCATGCGATATTGTCGCGATGCAAAGAGGGTGGGGCCTGGAATCCCCTTTGGTAGGATCGAAACACGTGTCTTTCCAAGAATAGTGCCATGGGCGATGCGTCTCGTGATCTAGCACGTTGCGCGCGCAGCTGGCACGCGTCCAGATTAAGAACCCACCCACTGCTAACCTCTGCAACTGTCCGTCAAATGCAGCCGTTTCTGTTTACACTTTCAAGTTGAGCTGACGACCCCAAGACCAAAACGGGCAAATCGGTTTCACTGAATTTGAATATTTCAAATTGACAAAGAGAGAAAAAAATTTAATCAAAATGATGAAAAGAAAAGAAGGAAAAAAGCTCATTTAAAATTGCTTTTAATCAAATTTCCACCAAATCCTAAGGCGCAGATTATAAAATCAATAAAAGACAACTTTTGAATATTCATCAGGTGATAAAAACTCGTATAAATTAATCAAATATGGCGCGTTTCTAGTTATTAAAAAAAAATAAAATAAAAATAAATACCTTAATGAATTTCTTTCTTACTTTTATACCGAACAATAAATACAGCATAGATATATAAAAAATAATGTCACAGCCTTAAAAAATGCCATTTCAAGTAACAAAAAACTCATATGGGACATATCAATAACCTTTAAATGACCCTAGATACCCTCGAGATGCACCCACACAATCACACAAATAGTTGATAATATAGATTTATTAATGTCCATTAAAAGATCAAAAGAAAAAACAACATGGCCTCCAAAATAATACCTATGGCGCCTCTAAAAACGCATTAAAAAAATATTAGAAAATAGAATTAATTAATTTACTAATTAATCACCAACTGGCGCATCATCTACAGTACAAATGCAATTATTCTGACTTCCATCCCATTTAACTTGCACTTTCTGTTTAGGATTTGTGAGTCGATCCTGACATTTAGTAAGACAAAACACCTTGTTCATAAACACAGAAAAATCTTTAAACGAATAACCCATTGATGCTCGAACTGTATCAGCACGGGCTATAATAAAAAGAAATATAAATTTATATCTAAAATGCGAGATTTTAATTAAATGTTGGTCTTACAAGTTTCGACCGCCACAGTAATAATTTTCTTGCCATCAAGAGTGGACACTTTGCCTGCATCCCATGTTGAACTGGCCACCAAGTTGATAAATAAGACAAGGAGGAGACAACACACCTTTACACAGGTCAACATTTTTAAATATGAAAATAAAACTAATAAAGAAGAACCGCATAAACATGAAACGTGCACCTCAAGTTTCCGTGTATTGTTTTAATATGAAGCGAGAAAGGTTTTAAATTAATGTGAGAAATCTCAGTTTTTTAAGTGAAGTGTAAAAATTATACTCCAACGCGTGGGGTCATGTCAAGGTGAGAGAAGAGCCTCACAGGTGTGAAGGTCCTCGAGAAGAGAGAATTGTGATTCAATCTCACACCCTAATATCTCGACTACCATCTTAGATCTAATGAGGTGAATAAAAATATGTTCACGTATAACAAGTTATAATGAAGTGAGAGATTAATTACTTCATGCATCATTTGCCAACTTTGATTAATCTAATTTTTTTTTTAAATTTGAATAAAAAAAAATTATTATCATTAAATAAATTTAAATATTATAAAAAAAATATTTTTCAATAACAATTCTTTTGTTTGTTTATGTTTATTTTTTTTATTATTTAAATTAAATAAAAATAAAAATAATAAAAATTTTAGTTGCAATTTTCTTTAAATCTTGTTGCTTAGCAACGGCATGATGACATTGCATGATTGATGGTTGATGGGAAAAAATTTTTTAGTATTCCACTTTAGTTTCAGCGTTTCGCCAAGATCCATTAAGAATCCCAAGTCGCGGGCGCCATCTGGCGTCTTGCACAACAACTTAATACCATCTTCACTTCTATTTTTGTTTCGACCATCAGACGCCATCGTCTTTTGCACACCACCAACAAAATGGGTCCCATCACATTGCATACAAATATCCCACTAAAACAAAAAAAATATACCAACTCAACAAAAACCTCAATTTCACCCAAAACTAGTTTCCAGAATTTACATAAAAATAAACAACATTCGTTTCCAGGAAAAAATAAAAAATAAATCTCAACACGATAAATTTATTTAATATAAACGACGCCACAAAATTCCTTGGCAATACCAAGCGTCGTTACCCAACGGGCGACAGACGCCCGTGTCATTGATGAAGTGCTTAATCTGGGACGAATGAACCCTTTGCACCCCTTCTCCGAGCATGCGCAGTTGCGGTAACGACTCTGAGGTCAACTCGTAAATTGAGCCACCTTTAGGGATCGACTATGACTTTTGACCAAACCACAATTACGCATTTCTCCTTCATCGACTCCATCTGTCCACTCGTGTCCAACAGAAGTCCACACCAGAAGCAGTGTGCACATTTTTTCTCTTCTTTTCTTTTTACATTTTTTATATCCCGCATTCCCATCATGCATTGTACAAGTAGCGTTTTGACCCTGCATACAATGGTAAATTGAGTGAAAAGAGGCGAGTCGAGCAATCAACTCGCCATTCTGTGCAGGTGAAAACACAATAGAAACTAACAACTAAATTCAAGAAATCGTTAACAAAGGTCGACTCACTCTGATTTTCGTGCCAACAAAAGCAGTGAAGACCGACATTAATTACACTACAACATTCCTACATCGAAACAAAAAATAAAATCCACTACAAAACCTTCAACTATTCCTTCCTCACACAGTATTTCAGGTAAAAAAATAAATAAAAAAAAGTGGATTTATGAGAAGTTCGGTTGAACAAACATCCTTTAGCCGTTACATTTTCACGCTATGTACGTGGAGTACTATGTGTGGTAAACTGCCCTCAACTATAGATAAGAGTTTCCGTTCACGGTGTACCCACACCGCCTACTAGGAGGTTGCAACTCGCGACCCACTTTAATAAATGGTCGCCTAATAGAATGAGTCGCAGCAGATAATTTCCGGCGCCTGAGAGGGGGGTACCTCGAACGGCGTCACGAGAAAACCAATGAAGTAAGAAGTCGCACAACTGTGCGAGCCACACAAAAGCACACATAACGGTGAGAAATGGCGTGTCTGATTGAAATCCTCAGAAAAAGATTGTTGTAAGAAAAAGTCTAGTTGATGATAATAAATCTCAACTCATTAACCCGCATTTTTTCCGAATCTAAATTTAAATGAGAATGGATGGTAATTATGAGTGTGACGATTAATGAGTGCCATTTAAAAAATTAGAAAAGCTTCAAAGAGCGCACTCTGGCAGGCTTAATTATCAGCAATTGCAATGCGTGTTTTGATTGCCAAATCGAGTTAAATTCGAGGTCAATTTCGTCATAAATTAGACCCTTCGAAAATGACAGTTGTGATTAGTGGAGTGACATTCCACCTTCATATCACACCCACATCTTGGGCAAATTTCCTATTGCGGTCACGGTTAATTAATTAGCCATTAATTTGTTCGCATTTTATAAACCAACTCTAATTAACACGCGATTCAAAAACCACACATTTCATAAATTTAAAATTTTATATATATATACATACATATAAATATATTCAAATATCCACTTGAAATTAGCAAATATTTCAAAACACTTGTTCAAATTGCAACAAGTTTTCGCAAACGATGCGGTTTCAAGTACTTGTAAGGTAAATCCTGACGTCATCGCAAACGATTTATGTCGTTGTGGTTTCTCCAGTGATACTTGTGAAATGAATCGTTGCGCGGTTTAACCTCGCTCAAACTCGTTGTAATGCGCGACTTTAGTCCAAATTAACACATGTCGTCACGTGTCGTTGAACGAGATTAATAATAAAACATCTGTCTGCAAAACCGTTATTACACCCTGTTCCATCATACTCGCATCCACTGCAAAACGTCTTAAGACGCGATCAATACCATTTACACCAAACACTTAATTATTCTCCACGTGTTATTACACCGGAAATCGATGAGAAGCTGCGACCTCTCATCATCAATTATTCATCGACAGACTCCACTCATACCCCTCGTTTGTTACCCCTCCCCGGAGGTGTCTTCCCCGCCCTCTACCGTCGATAACTTGATGGATCATGACAAGTTAAGCTTGTCAAAAATCCCAACTTATCAACTTTGTGACCAATGTCAACTAAATAAAAAATCTCAGCCAAGATTTATCGAACAATGACCCCATCTTCTTCCTTTCCCACCCATCCCCAATTTCTCCAACCTCCCCTCCTCCCCCCTCAAAATTAACAAACGCAATTTTATATTAAACAAAAGTTAGTGACAACCGTGAGTTTTGTTGAGAAGATTTTTCCCGCGTTATATACAACAGATGTTGTGTCCCGTGCTCTTTGTGCACCCGAACATGAGGGAGGGTAAAAGTTGCGAGGGGGGTTGTTGAGCACGAGATGTTTTTATAGGACGCTGGGGCAGCGTCCAACATTAATAGAGCAGACAGTAAACTCCATTAACGTAGCCGCGACTCGCACGCACCGGGGGATTTTAGCAAGGGGCCGGTGGGGGTAAAGTAAAGGTCCTGAGAGTCCATTGCCCTTTCATTATTAGGTTTTGCATTTAGTTGACAAACACTTCATGTATGAAAGCTGCTTGTGCTTCTCATTGATGTTGAGAGAAATGGGAAGAGTGAAAAAAAGGGGTGTGGTTCGGGTAGTTATCGATGCGTAATCGATTTACAAGAAAATTAAGTATTCGTAACACAAAGAGTTTATTACCCTAGTTGCAGACACCCTGTAGATTTGAGCGCGTTACTTGAGTCTTTGTGGTAGCCGCCATAATTAGTCATCTTTAGAGCGCTCTGACTCCAGTGGGATGTTCTAAGGCGTGCACCTGGAGACGTCATCACAGGGAGTCACTAGTGCAATTAAAAGTGTCACCCCTTTTAGTTCGATGAATGAATTATTGCAAATGGCGAAACAACTTCAAAGAATCAAAACGACACAGCTTTCGGACGTTGTTGTTGTTTTCCTCGGCTTTTTTTCAGTTGTTTAGATTTAAAGCTTTGTATTTATTGACCTTTTAGAAAAAAATATTAAGCAATGAGCAATTCCGTCAAAAGGAAAATGCGAAAACAAATAATGATTTCGATCTCCTACTCAAACAAATGTAATATTTTAAATTTTAAAAACAAATTTTATACATTATCTAAATTAAAATTAATCTATATTTTCTTTTGATGGGTACTAAACGCATCATATCACAAGCGCAATAATAAATAAATGTTTCAAAACACACACATCAGAGGGTGTTGCTATGCTATAATCACTGTCTAAGACGAAGGC
>JAQFZN010000893.1:0-21309 GCA_034687075.1 Geophilus carpophagus | reverse complement strand
GCTGCAGGACTGAACCATGAAGTCACCGAAGGAGGAGAAAATTTAAGGTTTTTATCCATTTTTAATAGTGCATTATCTAAGAAAATTAATTTTAAATGTTTAGTGTTGGTCAACGGCAATTAGTGTGTCTGGCACGAGCATTGCTAAGGAAAACAAAAGTTTTAGTCCTGGATGAAGCTACAGCCGCAATTGATTTAGAAACTGATGATTTAATTCAAGCAACTATACGAAAAGAATTTGCTGAGTGCACAATAATCACAATTGCACATCGTCTCAATACAATTATGGACAGTGATAGAGTTATTGTACTTCAAAACGGATCTATTATAGAATTTGATTCACCTGTCGCCCTAATTAAAAAAGTCGATAGTGTGTTTCACTCAATGGCTAAAGATGCAGGATTAATTTAAATTGATGTCTTATGTGGAATAAAGTTGTTACTTTTTTGTTTAAATTTAGTACATGTAATAATTAAATTCGTGCTTTGCTGCAACCAGTCTGTTTGTCCAGTGAAAATAATGAATTTGAGAGAATTGCTGAAGGAAGTGAGTTTTTATTTTTATCACTTAGAACATGACAGTTTGAAATACATAAGAAAATTAAATACTACAAATATAAAATTAACACTGATAATAGTCAACACAAATTGTGGCATATCGTCAATATAATCCTGAAAAAACAAAGCAGATATCAAAATGAAAATACTTTACTCACAGTTGCATATCATTTTAAATTACCTCAGGTTGCAGCGCTCTTTGCATTGTAGATAAGAATATAAATAAACAACCAACCGTTTTCAATAACCAATATGTAAACAAAATGCCAGATGAATGAATGCATGACTTTTTATGCACTAGCTCAATAGTAATCACTAATAACTTAATTTAAAAAAAGAAGATATAATTAGAGTTTTGTTGCTTTGTTTAGTAATTACAAAAAGTTTAAGTTCTTACATAAGTGCATATTTCAACTGCAGGGTATAAAACATCAACAGCAGCCGCATCACTATTCATGTAACTAATTGCATTTAGAACAAGAAAAGCAATACTTATTAGTAAAAGAATTGCAGTGGAACTCTGTATTTTAAAAGTATATTAAATTAATTAATAAAATATGAAAAAACATTACACAATTACAATTTTAAATATATTTAAGTATCTCCATGGTATATGAAAATTTTTATAACTTCTCCTATTAATGCTTATAATAACAAATGGTAATAAAAGCCATAAAAATACATCAGATGCTAAGACCAAAACAAGCTTCTGAAAACATAGTGGAAAATCAGGAATTGATGTATGCAATACTAATTTTATATCCTGGCAAAAAAGAAAATAAACAAATTTAATTAAAACTGTCAAAAATTAAAAATAGAACTACTGTACCCAAAATACTCCTCCACAAAACTCCTCCATTTTGGGAATATGAAATAACAAGTTCAGACAAAACTCGAATTGATGTATGAATGTGATAAGGTATTGAAATCTCAGTGATTACAACATTGAAATAATCTGGAGTGTCTAAAGAACCAGAAATGGTAGAAAACTCAACTACTTTATTAGCATGAGTACACATAATACACAGGGAGTGGCACACACAACAGAAAGTGAAACCAAACTAATGCGCATGTGCCCAGCAATCTAGTAATAGCTCAGGGTTTTATAACAGACATAATAATCACAAGAAAATTACAGAATAAGCGATTAGAGGTTGAGGAGAGTATGCACTTGAAGCAACAAACAAAAAAAAACCAAAATATAATTTGAATACACTGTACTTTTATTATGTAATGTATATTTAAATAAAACTTAACATTTTTTTACAAAATAAAATTATGAAAGCACTGACGGTACACTAAATTTTGCTGACAGATAAACCTAATCTTATCTGAAAATAAATATTGAAACATAAAAAAATACAATTCTTTATTTTTAATTCTTTTATTTTAAATAAACATATACAAGCCTTGCATTATAAATCTGAAAGGGCTCGGGTTGGCCCAACAGGCCAGGTCGGGCAGAGTAATGCACATAATTTTTGGGTTCACATCGTGCTTCAGGCATAATGAAATGTTATAAAAATCATCTGACATTGATGTTATGTCTTGATACATAAATCACCAAAATGATTGACTGGATGTGGTTAGGTTGGTAACAAGCAACATACTGATGACTTATTGAAAGTTAGAATATATACAACAATGGGGAGAATAAGGTCTGCAAGTAGACATCTATGTAGAACCTGGATTGATTTACATAAGTCTGTTTTGCATAAGTCTAAGCAGGAAATTGTTTATCACACCCTCGGGTGCTCAAAGTTCAAAGTATTAATTAATGGTGGAAAGTTGCTGAATTCAGCAATTGATTATAATGTTTTATATGTAAATATATATAGCTCATCTGTTATATATTTTTACTATCTAATTTCTAATTTTTTTGATTTTAAATTTATTTTCCAGCCTGCACAATAATTAGGACAGGTTGGACTGGATGCAGCATAAAGAATACAAAATATTACAGGCTCGAACTCATGCTCGGGTAGGGTTGCCAGTCAGCCAGGCATAAACTAGCCGTGCAGACCTCTACCCTGCATCTTTTGCCCTAGAATAAAATTCACTATCTTTATTTTGTAGGTGACCCAACTCGGGTGCAGAGGGTGCACTGCACCTGGGCAGCATTTTTACTTGTGAGGACCTTCTTTTTGTTTTGGTAAGAGTGGCAAAATAACTCTTTACACCGAGCAAGTTTCCTTAGTTTGCCCCTACATTCCATTGTAATCCCAATTCAAAGCACCATTACTATAGAGTTGCCATAGTGATTATTTCAATTAGTTGATTATTGCAATAATCATAATCAGACAATTATTGAGTGCCTAATACTAAAATGTAATTATTTGATTATTGTGACATGTGATTTTGTATAATAAGTCACATGACTTCCTGTGTCATGTTAATGTGCATCAGTAATCTGAAAATGTGATCTATGCTTCTGTTTCCAGAGATCATTGTTATAGTCAGAATAATTTAAAGCTTAAATAATTACCTGATGTATAGTTTGAAAAGTTATTAGAAATATTTTTTTTTACTTCTAAAGTTTTTCTATGAGTTTAGTTGAACATTAACTCAGTCAAAACAATGACAAAATGTCCTGCAATAGTTAGATCAGTCTAGCACCGCCATGTTGGTTTGTCAGTCAGTCATTGCTATTAATTAGGTCAAGCAGAAAATCATGATTTGGAATGTTTAGCAGATTACTTGATATGCTAATTATTTGATGAAATAATTATTCACTGGATTGGTTGAATCCAGTCACATGAATAATCAAATAATCAACTAATCAGAATAATATAAAAACCATAAAATGAACAACAAACAATAAAAACAAAGACCTTGAACAAAAGACTAATTTAAGTGAAATAAAATAAAATATCCAAAGATTCATAAAAAAGAAGTTAGAACTTAACATCGTATGACACATACTTGGCACATAACACATGCTCCATATCCAAGTACGAGCTGCTCAGTGATAAACACAAAACAAATGAGACTGATAAAAATTAACAGATATGCAGGGCTTGGGAAAATAGCCTCTATATCAACTTAATACTAATACTGTGACGGAATGAGTCAATTATTTTATTTCCTATTCTTCTCACTCAAGGACGCAGCAATGATTAATTGTTTAGAGTTAGAGATAAATAAATTATTAGACTGATTATTTAAGTTTTACCCTTCTTGATTATTGAAATAAACCAATGATAATTAATTGATGCTTTGTCCCTTTTGAGATTTTTAATAGATTCTTCTTGTTTTTCTTATAAATAGGGAGATTGGTCATTGTTAAATCAGTGGCAATTGATACTATGAAATGAAATGATTCTAAAGAAAACGTATGATAATATGATAACCTAAAAAAGATAGATAGACCTAGAAAAGATAGACAGGCTTAGAAAAGATAAGCAAAGGCTTTGTGATAATGCAATGCTCGGGAGGATGAGCATGGCCTTGTGAGAGGGCAATTGCTGACTCTGTGAGTGAGTGGCAGCTTTGTGAGAAAGCACTGGCTCTGTGAGAAAGCACTGGCTCTGTGAGAGAGCGATTTCTGTTTGTCTTTTCTGTTTCTGTCCCTTTATGTCTATTAATTATGAATTTTTGCTAATCTTTATATGTGTCTTACACAGAGCCGTAACTAGGGTGGTGCCGTCAGTGCCCCTGCACCGGGCGCAATCTTGAAGGGGGCGCAAAATTTGCATCTCCCACAATCAGGGCTGGCTATAGGGGGCGTAAAATGATTGATTGGCACCGGGCGCAAAATGGGCTAGTTACGGCACTGGTCTTACAGCTAGAACCCATTTGGAGCAACGAATCATCAACCCCAGATGGAAAAATGTGCAATTTAATTATTTTCTTTATTTTATTAGTAGTTTGTAGTGATTTTATTATGATGTTTAATTTTAACCTTAATTTTAATTCTCCTAGAGAATGATATTATTATCTAATTGTTTTAACGTTCAATTTAATCTCTTATTATTGTATCGTTTAATTATATCTTAAGTGTTTTATTATGTTTTAGCACTTAGTGCTTTTCTTACTTGTTCTAAGTAGTTTTAGTATTTGTTAATAAATAGTTTAGTGTTTTGAGAATTCAGTTTTAGTTTATTTCTTTAATTCACACGAACCACGTCCCATCACAATACAAAACAAATACATGCCCCCTTACAGGTAGGCTATATCCCCTATCTGACAACATACAGATCTTATACTCCCAGTTCCTAATTCTCAAAGTTCAATTCTTCACACTATGCAAAACACTTTGACTAAATTTATGGGATTTTCTCCACCTATCATATTTCTAAGAGGTGTTTTTCAGTATTCATTTGGTTATTTGCCATATAGAAATCCACTAATGTTATTTGTAAATGAATTCATCAGTAATAATTACACTCAAACCTCGCTTTACGGCCTAGACGCATACCAGAAAAGTTGGCCGTAAAGCGAAAAGCTGTATAACAAATCATTATGTATACAGCATTTTTTGGTCGTTATAGCGAAATGCCATATAAAGAGCGACCGTATAACGAGGTATAAGTGTATTTCTTTAATAAAATCTTAACCTTGTCATAATTTTCTTATTTTTTTCTAGTTGGTAAACCAATTGATGTTATTCAAAATCCAAACTCAAGTAAAGAGGAAGTGGATCGTTACCACGTTATATATTGAAAGTTTACAGCAGTTACTTGATCAACATAAAACAAATTATGAACAATGTAAAAATTCAACTCTTGAGTTAGCGTATAATACTTATTTTAAGTGAATAAAATATTCAATAGGTATACATATTACACACTTTAAAAAGATAAATTTTATTGTTTTAAGTACTTACCTTGAAAAATAAGTGAATCAGATATAAAAGTTGTTTTGCACTCGTGTCGTCACAACTCAGTTTTCTTCAAATTAGGTATCTGATGATATTCGTACTGACATTTTGTAACAGTCAATATTTAGTTAAAAACAGTTCAAAGAATAAAATTATTTTACAATTTTATAATTTATTTACCTTTTATTTATTATACCTGTTCAGAGACATCAATTTTCAGTTCATGATAAGTTTCGTTTCAGATTACCCACGCACGCGCAAAGCAAGGTAAGTTTGAATTACCATTTTTTATTATTATTTCAGCCAATCAGAAAATTGGCGGGAATCCATGCAGCTTCTACGATCCACCACCACATTGAAATAATAACAACTTTCTTTCTCGATCTTCACTCTGTAGTGATAAATGGCTTCTAAAAATCAAACGCATTTGTCAGATTATTTCAGTGTGAAGAAAAATACTCCAATTGAGAGAAATGTCATAAGAGACAAGGCTAGTGTTGTTAGTGTAGTTAAAACAGATTTGCAACAGGCCAGAAGTACTACACTTAAAAAAAAACTAGAAGCTGAATCAACAAGCCTGAAGCAGAGAAAAGTAAAATTGTAAAGAGAAATTTACTCACTATTTTTTTTATTGTAGACATTTTTAAGTAATTTAAATACCCCAATTGTAACAGAAAAGGAAAAGATTAAAAATTGACATTCAAAATTTGAACTGGAACAAGTAGCCGACATTCCAGAAGCAAATTTACCTAAACCTTCAAATATTTTATCACCAATGTCAGCTAAGGATGTACTTGAAAAAGTTAAAGGATTACATGGAAAGAGGGTTTGTTTTAGTTTTTTATTTTAATGTTAATTATTTTTAATGAATTTGTTTCTGTTAAGTTGAAACTGCACTGGAAAATGTGGCGAAAGTGGTTTCTGAAGCAAATGAAGCATCTAGTGAAATCAAATTACAGCCAAGAAAAATTGCTGCTGCATTAAAGGGAATCCTCAGGCATTATTAGATAAGGTATTGAAACCATTATTTTTTTTATTTTATTCACTTTCATAATTTTTTTCTAAAATAAATTAGATAAGAGCTAAAGAATTAGCAAAGATGAAGGATGAGTTAACAAGGCCACAGCTGAAATTAATGATCATATTAAGCTGATTGAAGAATTATCTCCAAAATCCCTCTATATTATAACTTCCTCCAAGGGTGTTTACATTAAAATAAATAAAGATATGGATTTAAATATTGTTTTAAAAAATATTGAAGAATAAATTTTATTTCATAAATAATTATTATGGTTTAATGTAATATGTTTTAAAATCTCATTTGAATTTTGTATCTTTTTGTGAAATGTTTTGTGATGAGTGGCAAAAATAATTAAAGAAAACTAAAGCCCAGGAAGGGGTAACTTTATTTCTAATGCAAATTTAAGAATAATTTTTATATCAGATAATTTTAAATAAGCTTTAATCATTATAAAAGTTAGTTTCTAAATGCATTCACTAGTCCAAGGATCTTTTGCTTAATGTCAAATTAATATTAATTAGCAATAATTATATTTTACAGCGACAATCGCTATTCGTAAATGACAAAATAATTTGATTATATTTAATTTTTATTTTTAGATGGTATTTTTGATTATTTTTCGAATTTTAAATTTTCTATTTTGAAAAATTTTAAATTTAGTTTTTTGTAATTTAAACAGAAACCAAGAGCACGGAGTAAGATAAAAACATTGAATACGACAGAATATTTATTCTTTACTATATGCTACATTATTATCTTACTCCATGCCACGGAGAAATATAATAATAACACCGTGCTCTATGCTAATCGCAAGTTAGAACTAGATCTAATTCTACCTTGGCTAATAGTAATCTTGCGACCTCTATAGGTAAAACCTATAAACACAATAACATTTTTCTTAAGGCGCTTGGCTTGCCGCTATATATAATGGCAACATGTGCACATGGAGCTTGATCGCTAATTGTTAAAATACATTACATAAATATTTTCTAAACACTTCGAAATGGATTTGCCTCAAAAGCGGTATTATAGACAACGAGCGCATTCAAATCCTATAGCTGATCATTGTCTGGATTAGTAAGTAAAATTAATAAAGTACATCTTATGAAACCATTATTCATAAACATTTTTTTAAAGTCCTCGTCATCCGGATAACGTGAAATGGAATGAATTATTTGCTGTAAACAGGAGCGAACAACTACGTGTGGATTTTGTTGACGTTGGTTGTGGTTATGGTGGTCTTTTAGGTAAAACTGTTATTAAACTCATTTAAATTTTAATCCTTACATGTTTTGATTCTTTTATTTTTAGTTGCTTTATCACCACTTTTTCCTGAGAAATTAATTTTGGGTATTGAAATTCGTGTAAAAGTGTCCGATTACGTACAAGATCGAATTCGTGCTTTACGACATCAAAATCCAGGAAATTATGGGAATGTTGCTTGCATTCGTAGCAATGCAATGAAATATTTACCTAATTTCTTTCATAAGTCAGAGGTAACGAAATATTTTATTTGTTTTCTTTTAATTTAATAATAGTATTCAATTTGTTTTATTACAGTTAAGCAAGTTATTTTTTCTTTATCCCGATCCACATTTTAAAAAAGCCAAACATAAATGGAGAATTATTAGTCCGCAAACCTTAGCAGAGTTTGCTTATGTTTTACGGCCGGGAGGATTGGTTTATTTAGTAACAGATGTTAAAGATTTATTTGATTGGATGGTAAAATGTTTCCATGAACATCCACTGTTTCGTCAGTTAGACAAAGAGCAACAGGTTGAATATGGTAGATATTGAAATTGTTAACGATTATTAATGCGTATTTGTTCACTTGCAGGCATCAGATGTAATTAGTGAAGTATTAGTAAAAGAGACGACAGAAGAAGGACAAAAAGTTACACGAAATAAAGGAGATAAATTTTTTACTGTTTACCAAAGGATTGAGGACACTTTTGAGCAATAACGAAATTAAATGTTTGTAAATAATTACAAAATAATAAATATTAATTATTACTTTGTATCAAATTGCATAAATTATTTAATTAATTTATGTTAATGGATTCCTCAAAAATTAATACCGTATTTACACGCTTTTTACAGGATGCCAGAGTAAATGAAATTCCCAAATTATTTTTGTTTGATTTTTCATTATTCAATTTTGTACGATATCAATTGGGTATATGGGCATGCTGGATATTTTGGTTGTTTACTTTGATGCTGCAATAGTAAATTCAAGGATTAAAAGTAGCAAAAATATAAATATTTATTATAGAATTAAGAGGAAATTATAAATATACACACGAAATCATATACATAATTATTTAAAAACTATTGCTTGTTAAGATTATTTTTTGGCAGACTAAACAAATTCACAAATTAATATCATTACTGTTGACCTCATTGTACGTAAAACATCTTTATAATTCTATCACCCTATCGACTTAAACTAATTCTGAATATGAAAGGAAATGAAAATATTATTTCAATCACCTTTATAATAATTTTTAAATTCCAAACTTTTAACTCCTTTTGCATGTTGATTTTTTTGGCTATTATAAATCTCATGGGAAATAAAATAGGTTACGATCAAGGAATTGCAATCTAGAAAAAGAAATAAAGTAATAATTTACATACTTAAGTGTTACCTTATTTAGTTTTCAGGTGTAAACACCCCCTCTTTAATCTTATTCATTGGCTGGAACCGGTTTGAAAGGTGGAAGGATTTTTGTGATTGGCGGGTGTGATTCGGTCGGTTCAAGAAGAAGAAAGAGTCTCGTTGCAGCATTTGTCCACTCCCTAAAAATTCTCTTTAGTTTTGTACATAAAAATGAAGATTTTACAAAGTCTAATTTGCTTTGGATTGTGTCTTGTTCTTGTACTGGCAGATCACAAGAGAGAAGTAAGTGAAATTTTTGACATTTTATAAACAATATTTTGTCGAATAAATTATGGGGGTTAAATGTTCCATTTCCTAAAATATTTTAAAGTAGAAAAGAAATATAAATAATTAATTTAATTTTCATTTTAAAACGATCAATCTAATTTTAAATACAATTTATCTTTATGTGAAATGATAACATAATTATCTAGAAAATAAAATTTGTGATAATGTTGAACTATTTCTGTTTATTTACAAGAGCTTGAGTAATGGAGTTTTATCATGATTTAACGCATCTAAATATTTATAGATTTGGTAATTAGTTTAAAGTAACTACAGGTTCAAACATCCAATAAGAGAAGAAAAAAATCCATTGGTTTATTTTATTCCAAACAGTGGCATCAAGGTTGAGATATCTGAGTCACCAAATTGGAAATTCAGATTTTGTCCTTGCTTTCACCATTATCCCCAAATTTTTTTTATCAAGTAATTTGAGGCTGATGTGTGCATTGTGTTGCTAAGCAACCCGCCGATGAGCGTATTGGGATGTTGCCTAGCAACCATCTCTTGATTAGTTAAACATCTTTTTTCAGAGTAAATCAATTCACGAAGCCAAGAAACAGTACCACCGTGATTCTAAAGCAGCACATCGAGATTTGTTGGCTAAAATTCACTCTAAACATGAAGCGCATGTAAAATATAAATAAAAATAATACTAACATTAACCAAAAAAAAGACAGAGAAAAAAAAAATGGCTACTTGACATTTAACTTTGTTTACATTAAAAATATCATTTTTCATTCTTAGGGTGTAAGAAAACACGCGCCAGAATTTGTGTCGCCACATGATGCTCATATGCAAGCGGATTTGGGTTACAAAAAACCAAAACGTGGACATGGAATAGCGAGAGATGACATTAATCTTCAAACTCTAGAAATAGAGGCACCTCGTGCACATAAGGTGATAAAAATTAATTTTTTTGACATTTCACAACCGCATTCAAAAAAGAAATTTAAGCTGTTTAGTTTACAGTGAATGATTTACAATTTATTTATTTTCGTATTAATAACACATTTATATACGTTGCAATTTTTCGTTTCGTAAAAAATCTGATTATTACGATAATTACGAAATTCTACTCAAATATTTTGTTGGAATTTGGTAAGTGCATTTCGCTGCAAACTATAATTCCCGTGAAATTTTTCTGAACAAAATAATGAGTTTTAATTCGTTTTAATAATAATTCGTTAAATTATTTTTAATGTATATAGATTCAAGAACACAAAGCTCTTCACAATAACAATAATAACAACCGGAAACACGAGATTAATACCAAAGACCGTTTTGTGGTACCAAACGCCAACTTGCATCACAGAAATGCCAAATTGGATCCTAAGAGAGTAAAAGAAGACATTTTTAAAGGAAAAACGGAAAAGGGTCATAAGAAACGTGGAGACAAGAAGGGACTTTATCCTAAGAAAAAGATGTATTATCATAAGACATCTGCTAATAAGCATTAAATAATCCGTTCAAAAATTATTTCCTGTAGTAATACTTTAAGAATAGTTTGTGTAGTTCTAATTATAAAAATATTTTGGACCAAGAGGGTTAAAGTGATGGTGAATGCTCAAGTTTTACCAATTTTTAAACACGAATTGTTTAATTTGTCAAAATGTTTTATAAGAATTTCTCATTAAAATAAAATTCAATTTGTAATTAATAAGATGACGTAAACTAATTTCAGTTTAAGAAAGCAGCGGTATTCTTGTTCTAGAAAAATGTATCTTTCTATAATTAGATTTGTAGTGCTTATTTTTTCTTTTCTTCCTAAAAGATATGTAAACATTTATTGTTGAAATAAATGCTTGAAAAATAACGTTTTCTTTTTATGGCGTATAATTGTAATGACAATTTCAAATAAATAAATAAATAAATTTACTTATAAATTCATGCAGTTAAATTACCAGCAGATGGAATGTGGAAAGTGATTATGTTTTATGAGTCATGCAAAGAAATAGTTTATAATTATGCATTATTACAAATGCAAGTTTGAGTAGGAAATATCTTCTAAATATTAATTAAAATAAAAAAAAACTAAAAAAAGTTTTTAATGTTTAATTTCGTTACCTTATAGATTCCTAGTAAACAAATATACACTGTAAATGTGACGAATTATTTTTTCAATGTATGTAGTCCAATGAGATAAATAATACTGCAAAAAATTAATGGACTACAATACTAATAATGAATTTTTTTTGTTCTTTTAAAAAGCTGATGCTTACTTTTGAATTTAAGATAATTTACTATTTACAAGTGTCTTGATTTCTTGATTATTTAAATGTTTCAATTAAATTTGTAAGTTTTTTGAACGTAATCTTAAGAAAATGTCATTACATCCGATATAATTCCCAGTTGATCGTTTCTAATATGCAAATATTGCTCCACCAGATAAAAAAAATTGTTTTATCTTTAGTCTCCAATAATGAAGTGCGTGCAATTAATCAACTCAGTATAATGTCAAGTTAAAATTCATTTGATTCGTTGCGAAGTTGTAAACAGTAGTTATTTAAACTAAAGTGAACTGGCGCCTTGTTTTGTGCTAATTTGAGTAGTCTAATAATATTATCACGAGTGGCATCTAGTGTTAATTCGTGAAACCCTTTAACTCGTGTCACATACATCAAAAATTTATTTAATAAGATCACTATTTAATAATTTAAAAAAATAACCACAAACTGTATTTATGCTTGTTATATTAAATTTATAATTTTAGAATTAAATTTACTTAAATTTTGTTATTTTTTCTTGTAGTCTATGGTGCAGTTATTCTGTGTGATGTAGTTGGTCATGATCGGAGGCATGTTTACATTATGGCGGTTCCTTAGTTCACACTTCACTGTTTTGACTTAGAAACTGAATATTATATGAAGAGAAATTTGTTTTTTTGGTTTTGGGGGTTGGGTTTGATGAGTGTAGTTTTTGTTCAAACTAGTTTTGTGCCCGATGAGTACTGGCAGTCACTCGAGATAGCCCATCGAATGGTTTTTGGGTAAGCAAATCTTAAAGCAATTGCTTTGCTGTAATAAATAAATAATATTTTTCACAGGTATGGCAAAATCACTTGGGAATGGAAAGAAGGCATACGAAGTTCTGCCTATCCACTTTTTATTGCATTTATTTATAAAATTCTTGCTATCTTTAATTTGGATAATGTTAATTTTTTGGTACGTAAATTTCTGAAATTATTTTTAAAATGTTAATTATTCATATACACAGATATACATCCCTCGATTCATCCAAGCAACAATTTCAGCTGTTGGTTATTTATACACGTGCAAAATATCATCAATTTTATATGGAAAAGAGACAGTGATGTGGACAGCGGCAACTTTATCTTCATCTTGGTTCTTATTTTACTGTATGAGTCGTACTTTATATAACACTATCGAAACAGTTTTTATTATTATTGCATTACGTTATTATTTATGGAATAATTCATTTGTTGGAAATCACTTTAAGTAAGTGAATTTTAATTCATTCACACAGTCTGAAAAATAATCCTAAATAAAATTCTTTTTAAGGTATATAATTTTTGCTGCTTTGTCTGTAATTATTCGACCTACATCTGCCATAATTTGGATTCCTTTAAGTATTTACCAATTAATTCAAACCTACGTAAATACAAGACACCTATTTCCAAGATTAGTATCGCTATATATTTTGATAGGGTAAGGTACAAAGGGCCAATAATATAATAAAAATAGCAATTTAATTTATTTTTTTTCTGCTTTTAGATTTCTTGCTTTGAGTATTCAAATTTTGTTGGATTTTATTTATTACAGACAATGGATGATCACTCCAATTAATTTTTTTAAATTTAATTTTTTATCTAACCAGAGTAGTCATTATGGCACTCAATCTTGGCATTGGTATTTAACCCAAGGATTGCCTACTGTTTTGACTACTCATATTTTCCCCTTAGTATTTGCTTTGAGAAATCATAGCCATGTTTTTCTGAGTAGCATTATTGCTTGGATCTTAAGTGTTTATAGGTATGTAAAAATGTTCCAAGTATGATTAAGTTATTTATGCACTTAAAATTATATCTTTTTAGTATTTCAAGTCACAAAGAATTTCGTTTCATTCTTCCAATTGTGCCCTTATGTTCTTGCATTGTAGGGTGTTATTTGAAAAAAATGAATGATAAATTTCAAAAAAATAAAAGTGGGTCATGGTTAGTTAAAAAAATATTTCTTTCGTATTGTTTATTGATGTCTTATCTTTCATTTTATTTTCTAGTAACCCAAACTTGATAATATTATTTTTATTCGTTACCAACATTCCTTTATCTATTTATTTCGGAATGTTTCACCAAAGAGGTACTTTAGATGCAATTAAGTATCTTGCTTCTGATGAAACACCAGACAAAATAATGAATGTATTATTTCTAATGCCATGTCACTCTACACCTGGCTATAGGTAGTTAAAAACAATTTGTTTACTCAAATAAATAGATAATTTTCTTTTATAGTCATATTCATCGAAATATAAGTTTGAGATTTTTATCGTGTGAACCAAATTTGAACTTTGTTGCAAACTATCAAGATGAATCAGATATTTTTTACGCAAATCCTAAAAAATGGCTTTCAAAAAATGATTTGTCATCAATATCTCATGTTGTTATATTTGATAGTTTATTGCCCGCATTAACAGATTTTTTGTATAATTATAAATTATGTGCCAAATTCTTTCACTCCCATTTTTCTGATGATAGAATAGGTAAATTTGTTAAAATCTATTGCAATAAAAATATTACTCGTGTAATTTTGTAAAATCGTCTGCGTTCACTAGTGTTTAACCACGTGTTTACACATATCACACTGCTAACAATATTCAACAGCTACGCCATCTAGCGAGTACAGTATTTTCACATTACATAAAGTCGCATCGCATGTAATCGTTACAAAAATGTCTCAATCTGGATAGAATAATGCAATGATCAGCAATTATGGAAACTGAAGAGTTCAAATCCAAAAAACGTACGATTTTTACTCTACTCTTTCTAGGGTATGCTAATTACGCGTACAATCGGAAAAGCGTTTCGCTTACATTTCCCGCTCTTATGAGTGCCGGATTAAGCAAAAATGATGCAGGTCAATTTCAAAAATACTTTAGTAAAACACTGTAGTGATAAATTACTATTAACTTTTCAGGTCTAATTTCTAGTTCACAAAACTTGGCGTTCGCGATCAGTAAATTCTTAAGTGGTGTATTGTCTGATAAAGTATCAGCTCGTATTCTATTTGCAAGTGGATTATTTTTAAGCGGCTCCGTAACAATTCTATTTCCATCATCAAATTCACTGTCAACTTACGTTTTATTGTGGTTTTTAAATGGCCTTGGACAAGGAGCTGGATGGCCTGCTGCTGCGAAAGTTATTCGACATGTAAACATATATTTTTTTCTTTTTTTTTTATGTCTGAGCTTATTATTTTTATTAGTGGAGTCCACCCGATCAATTTGGAACATGGTGGAGCGTTATTTCGGCTAGCACAAATGTTTCTGGGGCAATAACTCCATTTTTGGCTGCGTACTTAATAATAAATTATGATTGGAAATCTAGTTTAATAGTTTCAGGTAAAAGCATATTCATTTGTTTATATATAAAACATTAAATAAGAAAATTTAGTTTACAATTTATAATTTTTTGAATTTAGGTACTTTGTCTATTGCCACGTCTCTTATTTGTCTGCTTTACGTGGTCAATTCACCTACCAATTTAGGCTGGCTAAGTTTTGTACCACCACCGAAAAAAGAAGAAACGAAAAGCAAAGGATCTAAACCAGAACGTAATAAATTTAAAATTAAACGATTTTTGGGGCTGCTATCTTTACAAATTGCAAAATCTACAGCTATCACTAAGGATAAGGGTGTCCAACACGTGGCCCGCGGGCCGCATGCGGCCCAGAGCAAGTGTCTATGCGGCCCAGGAAAGCTGGGTTGCAAAAAATATATAGTATATATTGTATACTATATATTTTTTTGCAACCAGGCTTTCTTGGGCCACACTGATTTTAAAGTTGCAAAGTTATACACTTTTGAATCTGAAGTGTATGACTGCAACAAGTGTAGATATATGATGCGTCGCGCAATTGTAATGGCCACCTGTTATCATCCGCCAAGTCTATAATAGACTCTGTGAGAACCTTTTTTTTTTTTTTGCTCCGAAATTTGTGGCCCAACACAATTGGTATTCTTCCAATGTGGCTCTAGGTAGCTCGAGGGTTGGTCAACCCTGGGGTAGAATATTTTTTAAGTTTAAAAATAGTCTATAAAGAAAGATTTAAATTTTAACATTTCAAAAATTTCATAATAAAAAAAACAGCAAAAATCATAAAAAAAGAAATCTTGTTGTTCTGAACGCTAAATTCAGACTAATTAGTCAAAATCTGGGACCAGATTCACTAAACAATTGTTACGTGTTAACTATTGATTTTACATTTGATTAAAACCAATCTTATTCTTAGCCATATTCACTAAGAATTTTGCCAATGCTATTTTGATTATCAAATTTTGTCGTTATTTAACAACTTTTCAGACCCACTTGTTATCTGACAACATCGTTCGCTGACAATTATTTAGTGAGTTTGGCCCCCGAGATTCAATGTTACAAACTAGAGACTGAAGCAAAACAGTAAAGATGGCAACCCTAATGATATGAATTAACTAAAACTTATTTTTGTTTGTAATTTCAGAAACTGATACTTGGAGGGATATAATAAAAAGTCCGTTTTTATGGCTTTTAAGTGTCTGTTATATGGTTGTCTTCTGTGTCAAAACTTGTGCCGTTGATTGGGGTCAAATGTACCTTCATGACGACCTGCATCATTCACAGTATGTGGGTAGGAATAAATTTAAGATGGCATAAAACCATTTTCAATTAAAAATAATAATTAACAATTCCAACTCTTTTCTCCTTCAAATCATGTACATTAATATATGCATCTTTAATTCAGGAAGTGCTTTTACCAGTAGTCTGGAAACTGGTGGATTTGTTGGTGGAGTAGCTTCAGGATATATCACCGATTGGCTCATGTCAAGACCCCATAATAGAAACAAAAGCCCAAGAATGCCAACTGCTTTCATTTTTACTGTCGGTGTCGCCATTGGACTTCATATTTTCAGTTTTAGCATAACTGAAGAATCAACTCGAGTATTTAGAAACTTCAATGACGTAAACTTTTTGCAAAAATAAATTCAAATGATTAGTTTTAAATATTACCAACTTCTCAACTGCATTAAATTAATTAATTTAACTTGTATACTCACCTAGTTTAGTTATTTTTGCAAAAAAAAAATTTTACGTCAAACCCTTAAACTACTGTATACGAAAAAATAATTTATCATACTTTACAGTTCTTTATTTCATCTGTTGGCTTCTTTCTTGGAGCATGCCTGTACGGATCGATTTCTATCTTTGGTGTGGTTGCAGCAGAAACCGCACCACCACATTTGAGTGGAACAGCTCACGCTATTGTGGCATTGGCTGCAAACAGTAAGAAATATATAAATATTAATTAAACTAAAATAAGTTTTTTTTTACTTATACTTTTATTCTTTCTTCTAGTTGGTGGTGTTGTATCTGGTCTTCCGTTCAGTTTAATTGCCAAATTTTACAACTGGTGTGCAATTTTCATTTTACTAGAAATTATTTCTGTAGCAACAGTTTTAGTTATGATGGTTTGTTGGAATATGCATGGCCGAGTTGAAAAGTTAAGGCAAGACTAATTGAATATAAAAATTTCTTCGTAGGAATGTTTTAATTGTGTACAAAACTTGAATCACAAAAGTAATAATAAAATAAAATAAAATGTAATATAATAGTAGTACTTAAACATAGTTTTCTTCTTTTTTTTGAAATTTCAAATTTTTTGAAATTTGAAAATGCCACACTTTAAACCTCAACATGAGGAATAATTCTAAATTTGTTTTTGAGAATTTGAAATTTTTTAAATAAGAAAATCTCAATTTGATATAGTGCAATTATAGAAACTAACACACTTATTAGTCAGACAAGCTAATTGTTGTTTATCACCGTTACCCACTAAACAAATATCTGTAAGTGATGGAAGTTGTAACTCCAATGCGATTTCTGCCGTTTCAACATTCCAAGCGACTAACTATAAAATAAAAATTGAATTAAACAATTTAATCAATTTAACCAATTTTTAATTAATCTTACTGCATTTTTGCTTTCGTCGCCTACACAAGCTAACAATCCTAAATCCTTATTTAGATTTGGAATAAATGCAGAACGACTCAAACGTGACATTTTAGTGCCGCCTTCGAACGTATGAATCAAATCGCAAGAACATACATTGTCTATTACAGCAGGATTAGAACTTCTGTTTTCAGATATCAATTTACACAACTAAAAAAGAAATAAGATAAATTTGTTTAAATAATAATCATACGAAAAAAGAAGTTATTTTACTCTAACCTTATGCTGTACGCGAGGATTTTGACTTGAAGGGCGGAAAGATGCTAAAATTTGACGTGTTTTATAATCAAACGTAAGTGCTGATAAATTTCCTATAACAAATAAGAAAAATAATTTAAAAAATTCCTATTTTTGGACTGGTTATTTCGTAGCTACCTTTAATTGGAAGAATATGTTCCTTAAAGCCGTTAGGCATAAATTCAATAAAATAAATTTGGCTCATTTGTCCCACAAGCAAACCTCCAGAACTAAATGGAAATCCAGGTTGCGGATCTATATAAACCACAGAAATATTCGGGTGATGAGCGCCATTTGAAGGCGAGAATTGTCCAATATGTGTTTTTGTATTTCGTGTATCAAACATAAAAACTTTTCCATTCTGTAATCCAGCATAAAAATGAGATGCATTTACTCTACTCCACGTGCAACTCCATGCAGGAGCTTCTACTTGATATCTACACAATGCATACATAAATTAACCATTTTAAATATTGGTAGAAATTCACTAATTTACCGGTGTGCAATAGTGTTATTATAAACATTGCTCAGACATAATGACCTATCGGTACTAGCTGTTAGCAACATTCCATCAGGTCTTAAAGGATTAAAAGCTAAATCACGTATTTGTTTTGAATGACATACGAGTTCGCTTTGAGAACTCCAGTTCAAGTAGCCATGTAACTGCAAATAAAAATAAAATCTCAGTCACTCACAAAAGTCATACAATATTAAACCCACCTGTGTATATCCATAATTTTGAACACCTTTTAATTGTTTAGAAACTATTAAAAAGTTTGAATAATTTGCGTAAGTCATAACACGACTTTCTCCAGCTTCACATACATTGACAGCCCTATCGAAACTGAATATAGGCTTTGTATTTTCTCTCGGAGAGTGCTGAACCTTAATTGATTCGATAAATTTCTTTTCATCTAGTAATTGACGAAGACGATTTAATTCTTCTTCTTGTAATTGCAATTGCAATCGTTGCTGAACCGTTTCGAGTTCAGCACGCCTTCTTCCTTCTTTTTCTTTCTGTAAATCGTCTAATGCTCTATCGCGTTCGGCTGTGTCCAATGCCTAAATTAATTAGAATATTAAATTACATAATTTAAATTATTCAAATTTTAAATTATTCAAAACTTACAGTTAAAGAATTTGCAAAAATAATCCTTATATCACTGCATTTCGCTTTGTTATTACAACTTGGGCAACGAGCATCTTTTCGAGAAAGCCATTTTTTTATGCATGCATAACCAAAAACATGGCCACAATTTAGAGAAGACAGACGATGATTACCAGAATTTGTCCAAACTTCGAAACAAATAGTACAAGTCTAAAATAAATTAAGACATTGAAATCTCATTTATAAACACAACTTAAAATTTCACCTGTCCTTCACTCTCAGGTGATAAAATAGCATTATGAATTTGAGCTACGGGATGGTTACTTTGTGGTGGAGTGGAAGGTTCTACTGATGGGCTAACCATGACTACTTCTTCGTCGTCGTCTTCTTCCTCTTGCCCCTCCTCCTCCTCCTCCTCCTCGCTGACATTATCAACTGTTTCGACATCTATCTCTACGTCCTCTACTCCGTCATCCGTACTGTTACTGCTGTTACTTGACATTGTAACATAATCGTCGTCGTCACTGTCGTCTTCTTCTTCTTCTTCCGCAGAATCATTCAGTTCTAACAACTCCTGTTTATCATTAAGTGGCAATTTTGTAAGAATTTTATTGGGCCATTAAATTGACAATAGTTTAATACCTCCATAAAAGACAGCGAATTTTCTGTTTCCGTATCTGTTGAGTATTCGAACTCAGTTGAACCATTTTCAGAATTCAAACTATCTGTATCTGAAGTGTCCATCTTACTCTTCAGAAGTTTCTAGTGAGATCGTACTTATGTACGAGGAGACGTCCTGACACGGCTATGTTTTCATTACTATCATGTCCGGTTGGTCGAAAACTAGATGAACTTTGGACTTTAATCTCGAGTAAAAATTTTAATAAATATCTTTAAAAAAAAAATTTTAAAAAATTATTATAAAATATATTTAAAAACCAAAGCGTCTTTAATATTATATTTATTTTAATTTAAAATTAAGTATTATTTAAAAAAGTTTTGTACGCAACGAATTTCGTTCTAATAAATTTAAATATTAACGTATCTGGTTTTCAATCTACCTCTTCTAACCAATTACTGCTCTCACTTCAACAGGTCGTCTATTTTGTCTAGGGTTAAGAACGGTCATTGTATGACGTAAACTTCTGTCACTGTTCAATGAGAATAGTGAGAAAACATAACAACTTTCTCACTAAAATTTCTGTAAACATTTAGCTGACTGTACAACATATAACACTAATCGGATGGAGTTTTACGAGAAAAAGCAGTCTAGTGAAGACGCTATTATTGACATAGATCGTAGAGGTGAAATGACAACGTGAATACATTTTACAAATTCTTAAATCTTATTCTTTTAGGAGATGATGAGAGAAATATACACGATCGATCTACTTTACTGTACAATATGAAGGATCACGTAACCAGTTTTGTATGTTTATTTGTACAGACACATCATTTAATGAACAGTTTATTAAATAATGTTTGTTTTTTTTTTAACTCAGGTTCTGCAACAGAGCAAAGAACATGCGCAGAAAGCATTCAATGTTTATGGGAATATTGACATATTGAGACCTTACTTTCATGTTGAACCGAAAGAATTACTAACCAGGCAAATAATTACTTGATAAATATTAATGTATATAATCATAGTATATTATATAATTATTTAACACATATATTTTAAAGGTTAATGGATTCTTTGCTGCCCAAGTTTTCTTCTAACTTAAAACCAGTAGTAAGTCACTGACTTTATTTTTACCAAATTTTACATATTTAATAATACGTATAAATGAATAAAAATGTTGCAGGTAATAGGCGAATTATACGGTCCCTTGATGCTTGTCCTCACCTTGATTGCTTTGCTTTTATTCGGAATGAAAACTGCTGAACATGTGGTATAAAATTTATCATCTATCAGTATGAAGAAATGAAGATCAATAATGTATGTATTCATTGTCTATAATTTTTTTTTTGAACAGAGAGAAGGAACCTTAATGGGAACAGCATTCGCTGTATGCTTTGGATACTGGTTCGGAGCATCGTCATTTGTATATTTAGTAGCATATTTGTGCAACACGCAAATTTCTTATCTCCAAACTTTGTCTCTTATGGTGAAAATTATTTCACATAGGCGTGCACTGCATATTTCATTAGGAATTTTTTTTTAATTTTTATATTCATAAAATGTAATAAAGAAACTAAAACTTAAGAAAGTTTCAATTTTTTGAAATTAAAAACTAAATTTTACTAAAAACAATAGTCAAAATACCCAAAAAAAATTTGAATTTTTTTGACACTCAATTTACACTATGCGCACGTCTGTGTTATTTCTGTTATTATTTTATTTTAAATTTACTTAAATTAATTTTTTTTTTAATTTTAGGGGTACGCTTTATTTGGCCATTGTGT